>JAIPRK010000960.1:78702-95523 GCA_025469195.1 Chaitophorus viminalis
TCGTTATTCGTATACAATGATATCTATCATTGCATTCAAATTTAACAAATCCATTGTAATAATGACCTATCCTATAAACGAGTTACACTCCACCCCCAACTGTACAGCAAAGCGAGGCCCACCCGTTCTTTTTATTATTGAGGGATAAAATATATTATAAATTAATAACATAGCTTAATATTTTAAACTTTTTTAAACATAATGATAAAAGTTATACTATTATTTTTTATCAATTTTACTACTCATTAATCATTATACATTACATTCATTTTGAAGCTCATATTATTTTACTTAAAATTTTTCATGCGTTAAATCTTATTTTAGATTCAAATTTGAAATAAATTGAAAACTTTCTAACTATTCAATTTTGAATGTAAATAGAATTAATTTAAAATTGAACACAATTAAAATAATTATTAGATATAGACTTTTTAATCATTAATCTATTTGCAAAATATTTCATATTGTATTATAAAAAATATATACCATTTGATTAAAGGATAAGATGTTTTTATACCATGATTTACAGCCCCTATTATTGTATCCAAATATTGTGTCTTAATATTAAATAATATATTATATTGAATATTCAGATATCTATGATGCTGCAGATACTTACTGCCCTATTGGAAACAAATCTCCATCATCACAATTTAATCATCCTGCTTTTACATTCCCAGGTTCAACTTCGGTAAGTAAAATTAACCATATAATTAGAACTTTAATTTTTAATCCTAATTTATTGCTTATTTATGCATTTATTATTTTGTTTAGTATCATCATTCCGGTGGAAATATGAAAATGTATTACCACCAACTTTCACTTCAGGAAGATCAAGGAATTGATATGACTCAAAGTCCTGGTCGAGATAGTCCTGGTTCTTCTGGTTCTGGTTCTGGTTCTGGATCTCGTCATTCAACTGCTAGTTTAGACAGTGGTCGGGCTTCAGGATGTCATCTTAGAGGAAACTCTCATTGGCATCCAGAACTTAGTCCATCTACTAGAGTTGAAAGACTTCTTAATCAAGGAGTTCCCGTTAGTTTATTTGATGTTTGCATACTTTTTTTCGTATGATTCTTTCGTATTAATATTCAATTTTATTAAATTTATTCTCAGGATAAAGATATAATGTATAGTTGGTTAGTTGATCTTCATTTAGAAGAGTATTTACCATTGTTCTTATCAGCCGGATATGATATGAGAACAGTTTCAAAAATGACACCAGAAGTAAGCTAATATATAGATTCTGATTAAAAATATTCATTACATTTGGTTAACTTTTAAACGAAAAGATATGTGATATCTAAAATATAAAAAACCAATAAACATTTTTCCTTACTTATTTGATAATAAAATAAAAATAAATAAGTATATAATTATTTTATTACCTACATAAAAATTTTAAATCATAAATAATACTAGACCTTTAATTTTGTGAGTAGGGCTTATTGCATACAGGTAAATATCATCTTCACAGAACTAAAGTAAAATGGATTTATTGGAAGACATATTTATATTCATTTTTTTATCTCTGAATATTCAATATACTAATGTTAACATTCTTAGTTCTATATTAGAGTAAAAATTGTAAACATAAATATTTAACTTTTAATTATAATATTGTGTTATAATTAAATAAATCACGTATTATTTAATGTGTAATCAAAACTAATAAAGCAATTTTATTTTATTGCTTAAAAATAACTGGTTTATATATTTTTATTATTATTATTTCAATTATGTTTTTAAAATTTAATTTATTGATATTTGTTATTATGTTATCTAATTATATAAGTATTAAATTATGATTTAATAGAAATAATATATATTATTTTGTAGTATTATTTATTTACTTTTACATATTTAACTAAGTATCTAAAATTGCTCAAGTCTAGTTGACTAAAATTATTTTAATTTGAGTTTTAAGTTGATTTACTAATCTATAAAATTATTATTAAGCATAAAATCTTAACACTGAACCAATAAATTAAAAGATTAGGTTAGTATTATCTAATATGTATGAAATACAGCATTAAAATTAGTTAAGTATCTAATTTATATGTTTAATATACTTACTTTTTGATATATTAATAATCAAATTAAATATTTTAGATAATTAAAACATTAATTTATTTTATATTTTAAATAAAATTATTAACTATTAAATACTTAGTTTTTTTTAAAAAGAAATATAGATTGGAAATTAAAATAAATTAAAAGTGTTTGACTATAATGTTTTATTGATAATTAATATAACTTAATACAAACAAAAATATATTGTTTATTATTTATGTTAATAGGATTTAACAGCTATTGGAGTAAAAAAACCAAATCATAGGAAGAAATTAAAAGCAGAAATTGGCTTATTAAATATATCTGATGGGCTGTTAGATTATATTCCTGTAAGTTTTACTTATTTAACATAGTCTGTTCATCAATAATTTTGTAAATGTACATTTTCAGGGGTCATTGGATGAATGGCTTAGATTATTACGACTTGAAGAATATGGATCAGCATTAGAAGCTCAGGGATATTCTACAATAGATGATGTAACTCAGTTAACTTGGGAAGATTTAGAGGATATTGGAATAGTAAAATTAGGACATCAAAAACGTTTAATACTAGCAATTAAACGAGTCAAAGATATCAAAGCTGGAAAATCATTTGTACCTCACTCTCCATATATTATTCAAACTCAAGTAAGTAAAATATTTATATTTATGAAGTTTAAAAAAAAAAAATTAGAAAAAATTTCAACTTAAAACAAAATACATATATTTGTTTTTATCTTTAGAAATCATTTGTTTTAGGTTTAATAAAAACTTTGTTGAAGTTAATTAAGTTGTTATGTAGCTAAACAATTTTTTTTTCATAATTTATCATAATATAGTTCTTGTTTGATATTTTAATATTGTCTTAAAAAAAATGTAGATTGAAAAACTTTAAATTTAACTAATTAAATCACTATTTTGTCATATTTACACAATTATCAATTTTTCACATATTTATCAATAACACTCAAATAAATGTACAGTCGATAGATGTACAGTTAGACTATAACTATTGCAAGTACTATAGTATTAGTTGATCTTTTATTTGTTTCACTTATTAACAATTATTGATTAAATTGAATTCTTCAAAAATAATTTATACATAAATACTGAAATTGTGATTTGTCTTTAAAATGTTATAAACATACCACACTACATTCTCCTTTTTTGTTTTTCATTTCCCTTAGATTTTTTGTTGTTCTTATACAATTTTTAGTTGCCAAACTTTTTTAATTTTAATTGTATAGTAAACAGTGTGGCACTATGAGTTATGAAAATAGGGATTGTAAGTACTACAAATTAATGCTCGTTTTCTTTTTTTGAATTTGATATCTTGTAAAGGCATGGTTTTTTTTTATTTTAATTTGCATGCCTAATTTTTATTCTTGCCAATGCTTCCAATTTGCATTCACTGTTTTATAACCATATATTGCATCCAAAAGGCCTGCATCGAGTCGCCATTAAGTATTGTAAGCAGCAGTTCTGGATGTGGAACAAGTATTACAAACATAAGTTCTGGCACGGGCAGTGTTGAACTTGATTTGCCACGTGTACACGCCACGTATCACAGCTTTCATCAACCTTGGGAATTAGAGAGTAGCAAACAACTATATTGTCAAACAGATATTGTCCCCATCAAGGTATACATCTATTTTATAAATTATATTTTGCTATCATCATGTCTTGTTGCTTTTTATCAATTTCTGAGCTTTTGTCAATTTATTAAGTCCCTCAGACCTACTCCGGATTCGAACTGGACACTCGAATTTCAGGAATCGGTAAAAAATTAAAATTTTCCCCATTTGAATTTGTTTCTAAATTTACATTTTAAATTATTACTGTTTGAAATAACATGTCTTATTATTTTAGCTTAGAGGAACTCATCGTGGTAAATCATTGGAAAGTCTTCATGAAAATAGTTCAGCTATTGGAGGAACAAGTAGTTTTGTGGGTCCTCCTCAATGGAGACACCAGCAAAGGAGTTTTGAGGATGGTGACTTAACACCCACAAATGAAACAACTGTTCTTCATGAATGCGGTGGTACTTTACCAAGACCTAGAGGATTAGTCAAGCCAAGACTAGTAGCTAAGATTCCCGCTTTACTTTCTCAGCCAAATATGTAAAAATATATTAGATAATTAATTACAGTAACTAAACATTCCTAAATTTTCAATAGTTTAATATTTTTTTAATTTTTTCAATTTTTAGAGAAGACTGTTCAGGTTTAAATACATTAAAACGTAGACCGCCGTCACCACCCAAACGTCAACAATCTTGTGAAGATAATTCAAAGTGTCATCAAATAACTGTTGTTGCTGATTTACATTGTATTCCAACATTACCTTCAAAATCCTTAGGCAAATGGACTATAGATAATATGTCTCCTAAACATACATTGGAAGATCATATTGGTTCAAATGCAAGCTTTAAAGTAAATTACTTGTTATTTACTTTTTTTTTTGTTGATCTTATAAAAAAACATTGGCTTCAAAGGCCATTAGTTTCGGTTATGTATAAACATTTTACATTCAGGTGAATACAGGTATACTTAAGACTAATATACATATATACTTAGTGTTAATTCTCAAATTGCAATGCCATTTTCTCTAGATTAGGTTGAGTAGGTCAGTTTTTCTTAGGAAATTGACCATGTTGTTAATATTTTCTATGTTTGGGCCTAAGGCTTCGTCTATGTTGGATGATATATTATGTTTTAGGACGTCTTCTACATGCTTAAAGCATTCAGTAATTAAGTGCTTCACTGTTACGATGACCCTGCAGGTTGTACATTGAGGAAGTTCTTCTTTCATCATAAGAAACTTATGTATTAATCTTGTGTGCCCTACCCGGAGACGATTGATAGCTGTTCTTTCTCTTCTGTTGAGGTTAGGGTTGGGCCATTGATATAATATGCTTTTGATTGCATGGAGTTGTTTGGTACTTTGTCTCAGCCAGTATTCCTGCCATCTACTTTAGATGGAGTCTTGAATTTGGTTTTTTACATCCGCATAAGTTGTTAAATTTAATTTAGGAGTGTTTGATGATTTTGTTGCTTTCCTGAATTCTTCATCTGTCTTTTCATTCCCTTTTATATTGCAGTATCCTGGGATCCAGATTAGGGATATGTTTGATCCTCTGTTCGTTGTCTGGTAGATTTTTTGTTGTATGAGTTTTGCTATGTCGGTTGTGTATAATAATTAATTAATTATATTAATTACATTAAATTAATATTAATGATGGTATTTTTAATACTTAGTAGTGTGCTTAGAGAGTCTGATAGTATTGTATTGTTTCTGAGTGGGTCTGTGGATGCTCGTGGTCAAGTATGATTTCGACTGTCTTAGGGGATTGTAAGCCATAATTTTCTGTCTCTGTCTATCACTGATTTGAATTCGTCGTTTAGTATACTTTAGATCGACTTTCCCACTTTTTTGATTTTGTCCCCCAAAATTTCACAAAATATAATTAAACGAATTGGAAACATAAAAATCAACAAAAGTTAATTTTGGGGATGTTGAGTACAATAATTAAAAAAATTGGGAAAATCGATCTAAAGTAGACTTAATGACGAATTCAAATCAATTTTCAAAATTCTTATCGCATTAATTAATTGATCGGTACGTTGGAAATAGAAAACTTCTAAATTCCTATGTTGCGCGTGTGATAGATACAGAATATCATGGATTACAATCCCCTTAAGGATAGTTATGGCCTCTGCAGTGTAAATGGAACAACTTTCTAGAAGTCTGAAAATGGATGTGATGTTTCGTCTAATGATTGCTATACCTACTCCTTCTGTTTTTGAGGCGTCTGTTAAAAATAGGTTGGTATTTCTATGTTTCTGAAATATTTCATTTAGATGGTTTTTATATATAATTGGTGGGGTGTTTCTTGAATTTTGTTAGCTCGAGGTTGATATAATTATTGAAAGTTAAATAAATATTGTTCTAGTCAAATTCAAGTACTGAATCGGATACTATTCCGTTTGCTAATGAAAATGCTGGTACTATAAAACAGAGAACAATCAGATCTACAAATGGTTTGTTATATATCTATTTAAACTTGTATTCTGAACTTTTATCTATCTATTAAAATATTTTTTAATTTTAGAACTAATTCATCCCATGTCTGCTGAAGGATCTCATTCTATGCATACAACTACAAGTTATTCAATGCATTCAACAACTAGTCAGTTTTCTCTTATGCCTCCCAGGTAAAAAAATATTATATGTTAGCTAATACAAATATATTTTTTATATGTAAATAACCATATTTTTAATTACAACAGTGGGAAGAAAGAGCCAGCAGATGTTCTTAATGATATTGGAAATATGTTGGCCAATTTAACTGATGAATTAGATGCCATGTTAGAAGAAGAAAAAAGGCAAGGTCTCAATGATTAGATAAATAAATTCTTTGTAGGGATAATGTTGATTTTATTTACCCTAATTGTCAAACATTGTTTTTTTTTGTTTTTTTTTTTCATCTTAGCAATAAAAGAGATAACTTTTATGTTCCTTTTTTGTTTCTGTGAATTTTAAAATTCAAAACACAAGTATATTTTATAATCTTATTTGTATCTTATTAAATCTGTCAATGTACCTATTTAAATTATGAAAAAG
Source organism: Chaitophorus viminalis (assembly GCA_025469195.1). Lineage (NCBI taxonomy): Eukaryota > Metazoa > Arthropoda > Insecta > Hemiptera > Aphididae > Chaitophorus > Chaitophorus viminalis. The sequence continues at coordinate 85,378 of JAIPRK010000960.1, forward strand.
AAAACACCAATATTAATTGTATACACTTCTTGCCTTTAAGTAATTTTATTTAAATTTATGACTATCTCTAGCTCGCCCTGAAATATTCTTAACTGTATTGGTTTGAGATGGCTTTATATATTTTATTTTTATTACTACAGATAAACATTTCATTGTCCTTAATTATGTTTTGAAATTATAATATTGAATTTTTATTTAAAGTTATTATGCAACTAAAATAATATGTATTTTACTAGTATAGTGTAGACATATCACCTTAAACGTCTTCCTGTTTTATTATTTTAATCAATCGAAAATATAACTTGTTTTTTATGATTTCTAAAACTTTATTGAAGTTATATAAAGACATATTATAATAAGTTTCTAACTTATTGTTTGTAAGTAGGATACTTTGAAAAGATTATTGAATAATCTTATGTAGTTTTATTTTAAAATTGAATATTGTTTAAACTACTTTTGAGACAAAATATTTGACTGATTAGAGACAGGTACAGAGTTATTAATTTTTAAACCATAAAGATTTATATTATCTAACGCCCATGGATATTGTTTAAATTAATAATGTTAGTATAAACATAAGTCATTTGATTGTACTTTGGTAAGCTATTTATTCATAAATATTAAAAATGTATTAATGTGTAATACTTTTTATTATTATTAAATTTGAATGAATTGTTTCACCAAATTAAAATTCTATTTTGATTATTCATTATGGGCATTTTCACTCCTTCGGAAAGAAGTAATAATTTTTATATTGTATCTAAAAATAATAACACAGCTATTAGCTTTTTACAAGATACCCTGAAAAAAGTAATATCCAATGTACATGAAGATCTTTGAGTTTGTAAGATGTTATTTAATGATTAAATAATATTTAGAATCTAAACATTTGTAAATTATGGTAGTAGGTTTATAATATAAACTGAGAATAATAATTTTATTATATTTATATACTGGTAGATTTTGATACCACAAATTATTATGTATATTAATAAACAATCTTGAAAATAATATTTTGTGTGTATATTTTTTTATAATATTTATGCTTTATAAATTTGTTTGAGTTGGTATAATATTAAAAGAAAGCAATATATTAAATTCTTATCTTATTATATTTTTAATGTAAATATATTAAACCTATTCTGTGATAAATTGAAAATATTTAGAGTAAGTAGTTATAAATTATGCATGATGGAGTATGACAGTGAAAGTCAAGGTCTCATGGATACTTAGTCTATGAGCAATGTCTAGTTATACACAGTAATTTGTTTTCAACTTTTGGGTACTCATTCAGTTTTGATTTATGGTTTATTAGATTCTGAACGGAATGATGGAATCTATTGATTTTATAATAATGTGTGCATTTTTTTTTTGTGTGTCTGTCATCATGTTTTGGGGGCAGTAAAAATGCTTCAATTTTCTTAAACAGCAACTTTTCTGAAAGGAAAGTGAATGTAGATGGTACTTGGGCAAGTCAAAAATCCAACTTTTTTAATACTTTTTAAAAAAATCGAAAAAACCCATAAAAAAATTACGAAAAACCGAGAAATTTTACGCAAAATCACGTTTTTACAAACTACATTTTTTTAAAATGCTCTAACTCAAAAACGAAAAACCGCAACAACTTGAAATTTTCACCAAATCTCTATATTGGTGTTCTATATACATGGTTAAGTTTTCAAAGTATTTTGACTTATTAATAAACAATTTAAATTTTCGATTTTTGTAAAAAAAATTTTTTTAAACATCTATAAAATTTAATTGGCTGGCCGAAAATTCTCGAAAATGTAATACAAGGTTTATAATAAGCTTAACTTATCCTCACTAGAAAAAATCGGAGATCGTTTCACTCAAATTCTTTTTATAAGCCCATAAAGCTCAAATTTGTATAAAATGTGTCAAAATCACGATAATTTGCAAGTTATTTTGTAGATAAAAATTCATAAAATTTTTTCTGTTTATACTTAAGGTTCAAAATTTTAACACTAGTTTGTCCATAAGCTAATCTTCAAAAATATATAAAAAAATTTCTACCGGACCAAAAGGAAAAAAATTTATGACCGTTTGAAATTTAAATTTTTACGAAATTGCATAAAATTGTAATTTATCGTCAAATGATTTTAAATATATGTTATAATTCAAAAAGTATAAGTCGCAGAAACTTGAAATTTTTACCAGTTGTTAAGATATGTTCGCATAATTTTATCGCAAGCAGTGGCGTAACTTGGAGTCATCCTGGGGGGGGGGGCAAGCAGTTGTAAAACTAAAAATGCGTTATTACCATAGACTATATGAAATATAGTCTGTGTTTATATGTCTGTGATTAATTCCATGATAATAGAATGTCAAATGGTCAATTATTACGAATAAATCCACACGAGCGCTAATTATTGGTTCCCTATCAGTCAATTCGGCGGTCACTTAATACTTTATCATAGCTCTTTGGGTAACCATTATATCTTAAATCGTGGTTCAAACCCAGTGGCGGTGCGTCAGGGTAGACTTTGAGACGGCGTCTCCCCAATAATTATAACATGGGATAAAATAATTTGTTTTAATTTGTTTTAAATTATTTTCAAGTATTTGTGTAATCTATATGTATAAATAATTTACTGTTGGCAACTATATTTACTATAAATATGTGTGTGTGTGTGTATATTATATGTGTTATGTGTATTATTAGTCCATCGTGGGGTGAATACGTATGATTCGATGAAAATACTTTCTGAGTTATTTTTAGATTTAGCGATAAAGTTGGACTACGCCCGCCGTCGTGAAACGAATGAGACGGTCGAACAACAGTTTCAATTCTAATTGATAGGAGGTAAATAAAAGTTCCGGGGGGTAATCACATCGATAATGGTTACTGACTACTGTACGGACTACGGAGCCCGTGAGACTAGTCTCTGCCAAAGTGCAAACGGGCGACAAGTTATTCGTTGCATATATTTGTGTAGTGCGTTATCTTGTACATTAGATCTTGTAGCGTTTTTGATCCAATATTGAAATAATGGAATCAAAACATTGTACATTGGATGAATTATTGGACAATGATTTTCATTAATTTACACAAAAATTAAGTCTCAACAAAAATGTTATTCACCCACCGCTACTGTTCTAATCTTCAAACATTACCACATTGGCTTAGTACTATAATATTAACTACTTACAGCTGTCATTAAAACAGTTTAACGTCGTATTCAAATTATTTATTACCATAATAATAATCGAAATCCGTTCGATTTATAATTGCTAAACCATAATCATTGTTCAGGTATAACTCGGCCGCGGTGGCGGTGGCCAACAGTCGGCTATGTAGTAACAGTCTTTTGAACCAACCCTGGTCTCGTACAAGTCTCGTCGTCGTGCCTCATGAAATGTGAAATATAAGGCGGGTTCACAACTACCCGTGTCGTGTGAATTGTGAATTCAAAAATCAGGACGATACCAACTTGGTAACCATAAATTCTACCGTGGTATCATGGTACCATGGTTATCAAATTTTCAAAATAATCAACTTCTGTATACGTTTTCTTAACTAAATATAATAGATAACATTAAATCGCACTACCACATCATAAACATTGTGACCAGCACGATCAAAAGTTGAATATATTCGTATTCGCGGTATCGTGTTGGTGGAAACGATCATATTTTTACAACCACATTTTGGTAAGCCAATCAGAAAAAAGTATTTTACACGACACGACACGACACGGGCAGTTGTGAACTCCCGTCCGAGCGCTTACATTGTTTACCCGTGTGAACGCGTTCACTGTTCTGCTGGTAGGACGTGTTAACGTGTTCCTCGACTGAACCACTGAACCATGTGTGCGCACGCGCAGTTTATGTACGTGCTCTACGCCGCGTTGGCCAATGTTTTCGCCTTCTACGTGTACACCGACTATTATCTAAACGTGTTTTTGGACGAATATTCAATGGCGGAACAACAGCAACGCGTCGAAAACAACCGATATTTCGATCACATCGTCGGTAAATATCTTTTGTCGCGCACTCCCCGCAATGGCCAGGGACCAAGACCCGACCTACCCCGTACCTAATACCTGCCCCCTCCCTGTCGTCCGATGTCCATAGACCGCAGTCCTAGACGATTGTTTCGAAAATGTTGTCTTGAACCGGCGAAGATTATTGATTCTCCTCGATTTTTGAAAACCTTTACATAATATTATGTCTTTATACGCCTTGAATACCTATATTCGAAATATTCACATGATCCATTTGTTTAAACTCCAAGGTAGTTTAAAGTTCACACGCCCACACTCAATATTTAACGTTGTGGTTTGTGAATTTAATTTTGGGAGCTAGTCGTCGTTTAATGTGGTCACAAAATTGTTGGAAACGAATTCACATCCTGGGCAATGGCATCTTCACATTTGCATTTTCTGATATTATTGTTCCAAAGTTCAGCATCTTTGGCCCCTTCATTTTGTACATTAAATTTACGCATCATTTATTTCTAGTGCGGTTGACCATGAATGACGTAATACCTGGATTGTTATAAAAATAAAATACATGTCGAATTAAATAAGAACAAAATAAGAAAAATGTATTAATCATAATATTTGAATAATGATTAATGATTAAATTACAAAATATAAAGCCTTATTCTGGGTTTTTTGGGGTTCGTCAAGTGCTTACAACAGAATCAAATTTTCCATAATAATATGAGAGTACATAGTATTTAAAAGAACGTAAAAAAGGCAAGGATGACGAGCTTACACCCGCAGCAGCCTTTGAATTTGATCCATCTATCTTAGAACGTCGTCCTCAATACCTAGGTATATTGTTTTCGATGATATTTCATGTTTCGGAAACGACTTTATTATCAATAATAATTAGGATTAATTACTAATGTTTATATTCTGTAGCCTATTAAATGTATAACATTTTCGCCTACGAATTCAATGTTTTAGCATTATGGTATTGAAATTCGTATAACGTATAACATCATTATATCTACCGAATCATTTTTGATTTGTTTAAACTTGAAACTGTTTAATATTACCATGATAGTGTGGTAGTACAAACCTAAATAGTGCATATATTAGTACACTACCCATACGATTAAATTGGTAAAACATATAATTATACACTTGTTTGTATAAAGTACGAATTAATAAGCTATAGATAAATCAGTATAGTTACTAGGTTGTTCTACGTTGATATTATGATCTATTAATGATTGTGAATTTATGATGCTACAATGCATAGGCGTGTTTAGACTTTGGTGGCCCAAGGGGCACAACACATTTTTAAATAATGAGACCTATTTTAGATTCTGAACGGGGTGATGAATGTATTGATTCTTCAATGTTTTTTTTTTTTTTTTTTTTGTACAGCATAACTAGTTGAAATAATGCTTCAATTTCAAACTTTGGGGGTGGTTTCCAATGGCAAAATGAGTATCCTTGGTGCATTATAGAGGTCAAAAGTAAACATTTTCCAACAGTTTTCAAAATAATCGAGAAAAACAAAAAAAAAAGTGATGGAAAAGCGGGAATTTTCACGGAAAACCCCTCTAAAATGTTACTTATGGGTGCCCATGTTGGAGGTACAGTCTGCCGGGGGGACGTAAACACGTCTATGCTACAATGTAAATATATAATAATATTGTACCATGAGTTATACTAGAAACTTAAACTCCTATACTCTATTTTAATCTAATTTATTTATTTTAATTTTAATCTTTATCTTAATTATAGCTTTTGTTTATTTACAATTCATAATAACGAATAACGGATTACGTAGTACGTAAATTTTTGTACAGATAGGCGACGGCAGATCCATGTTTAGGGATCATGTCATTTCCTATATAAAAGTTATTTTAAACAACTTAACAGTACATTTATACGTTGTTTATATACCTATATAGCATTTAAATTATATAATACGGGTACAAAGTATGGTTTGGTATTCACGAGACATCAGTACTGAACATTTTTTCCTATTGAGTAGGTATAATTATCATCATATTTTACTTTTCAGCTTTACATGTTATAGCAGTACTAACATATGTTATATAACATGGTATTATTTTTATTATTTTCCTTATAGCCTTACGTATATGCACTTATACCTACGTGGATTACATTAATGTAGACAATGTCAGCCTGGTTTTTATACAATTTTAGAGGGCTTCAGCAAAAACATTAGCTTAACAGGGTTCTCGGCTGTATTCACGAGTTACCGACTTTTTCGTATTATAGGTACCTACATTACTATTATTATTATTATAGCCCATAGAGGATTAATTCAAGGACTAAATAATTAGGTATCTTGTCTGCTGACATTTTAGTTTTTAATGTTTTTTGAATTTCAGTAATACGTGTACTGTATTGTCCCGTAATATGCGATTTTGTTAATTGTCACCTATTATTTCATATGACTTAATCTTTTTAAAAACGATTGTAATTTATTCAAAATTAGCTAAATATATTTATATGTAGAATTCGAATTTTTCGGATTACTTTTTGATTCTGATCTGAATGAAACAAGCAATGTATTAGTTTTATTATGAGGTGATTTTTTTTTTATGTGGGTAAACGATTTTCATAGAAATATTGCATTTTTGTATACAAAACATGGTACTTCTTTGATTAAATATTTGTCTAATTGGAACTTTGGGTGGAGGGGATCGTGTTTTTGAATTTCTCATTAGTTTTCCGAATAATTAAGAAACCCCGTATAGGTATAATTTGCAAAATTTAAACAACTATACCTATACGATATTAGTTATTTGGTTGTACTTGTAGTAACGACTCGAAACATTTACGGGGTATTTATAATATAATTAATATATACGTATTAGCATTTTATAGACATTTCATAATTTTCGATACATATATTCTAATTAAATTTGTGCTGTTTTTTATATAGATTCTTGAAATTTTCGATTCGCAGTTTAACCCAAATTGTGTAGGAATTTGTTTTTACTTCTATGTCATTCGTTTTTATAAATATTAACTGACCCACTTAACCTCTTTCGATCAGAATCGTTTTTTCGAAAGCAAATGACATTTTTGGTAGGTACTTACATTGGTTTCAAGTTTAACATAACGAACAAAACAATATATTTAGCATTTATATAGCACCCACTCCGCACTCTATCGTGGATTCTCAATTTTCACCCTTTATTAGCTCTGATTGTGCACAGCGAATAGGAAATTGATATTTTTATACGCATATTTCGTTTAGGACTTAGGACCAATAATAACTCATAAGAAGGTTCTATATACCTATTTATTTATATTATAGGTAGGCAGCGACGTTATGCAAGGATTGGCAGCCGGCACTCAGCAAAGAGGCATCCGAACTTTAAAACTACTATTCACACACAGCGTCACAGCTACACACCATACATTTAGGGGCTATTTTTTTATCGCTCTAAAGGTTAGAACATAAAAACAACACAACCGTTTTCGACGCGTGACCTTTTCCTCCAAGAAAAAAAATAAGGTAAAATAAATGCAATAAATACAAGTTTTAATTGGCTTAATTTTTTCCAACAAAAAGAGAAAACTATTTTAATATTTTTCCTGTGATACATGTATAAGTTTATATATTTTATAAAAAAAATGCCAATCTCAGACAAATTGCACGTATGAAAAGCACGGTAATGGTTCTAGATTAATTAATACTATATTAAATAATGAACTATAAGTGTTTGGGCTATTTTTATATTTTAATCAAAACATAATGATATATTAAATGGATTATGATCTCGAATTATCATAGCGTCTTGGAGTGATCGTGATTCAAATTCTAAACGACCGTATCGGAGTTATGTTCAAATATTGCAATTTCGCTAAAATTTATTATCATAGATTATAATATATATATATTGTATGGTATTAGGTACTACTGTTTTAAAAATATTTAAATTATCTCATTATCAGTAATAAAATATTATCATTCATTATTTTTGCATACGTCAATTATAATTAAATTACGTTAGTAATTATAATTTTAATTTTTACCGACTAAACAAATTATATTTTCAATCTCAAATTAATAATAATATTGCAAAAAAAATCTAAAAAAACCTATTTTATTTCAGCAAACTAACAAATTATATATATTAAATTTAAATACCTAAAGGAGTAAAAAAAAACTAATTATTTCATATTATATTCGTAACGCGCTCATTCAGAACACTAAACATGTTTTAAAATAATTACCTACCTAGCTATTGAGGGACCCTGATGATGATGAGTCAGTCATTAAATATTCATCATATTTTACGTACTAAAATCAATACCTACAACATAATATTTTTTTATGTTTTAATTGTAATGTATTATATTTTATATTTTAACTAACGTTGAACCAATTATGTATCTCACTCTAGGTATAAGATACACTAGCTCATTATTTAGGTAATCTAATCTAGTTACATAGCCATATAGGTACATCAGATTATGGCAACTTAATATATGTTAGGGCATGGATTATTATTATAGAGCCGTTTGAGTAAACACCCCGGTCACCACCAAAGATATTTCACTTATTATTCACAATAAGAATTTATTTTCAAAAACTCAATATGAACGAATCTCTTGGTAAAATCCTAAAACAAACCCCCGAGCAAAACAAGAAAATTATAATTAAAATGTAAAATTAACGTAAAATCTTTGTAACCAATGGTCCTTGCTGCCAAGTGGCAAGTTGTATTTAAAGATTAATATAAAAAAAAAAAAAAATGTATTAATTTTATATTTTTTCTCAATTCATTGCGAGAATATGGAAAATAAGGATTGATACTATTACTATCATGGCTCCAATCGTATTTTAGTCCATGAATGCAATTTGTAAAAATCTATGGTGCTACCTCAGACCTGTCTATACCTTCTTCTGGAGTTCCCCAAGGTGGATATTTTAGTGCTCTTCTGTTCATAATTTTCTGATTTTCATTAACTCAATCAACAGTTACCTTTCATTCTCCAAAGTCCTTCTATTTGCAGATGACATTAAAATTTATTCTAAAATTACTTCCATCTCCGATTGCCGTCAACTTCAGTCAGATCTCGATTCCTTTTGTCTTTGGACTTAGCGTATAGGCCTTACGATCAATATTAACAAGTGCCATAGTATGACATTCTATAGAAAGCAAAATTCTATTGTCTTCCCTTATTCCCTCAATGGCACCCCTCTCGAACGTGTTTCTTCTGTCAAAGATCTTGGGATCTACCTAGCTCCTTCTCTTTCTTTCGAACAGCATATTAATATTATAGTTGGTAGATCCTTAAAAGTTTTGGGTTTCATAAAGCGCAAAACCAGCCTTTTCACGTCCCCCCACTTGTCTTCGTTCCCTCTATTTGTCTCTTGTCCACTCTATTTTGGAGTATGGCATCCATATTTGGCTAAAGACCAATTACGTTTGGAGCGGGTTCAAAACCGATTCTTGTCGTACGTTGCTTTTCTGCTCAAGATTGATCACCCGCCGCATAACTTCATCTATTCGATCTTCCTTAAATATCCCTCTTCTTGCTTCTCGCCGTGTAGATGCTGACCTTTTATCACCTCTCTTCTTAATGGCACAATTGATGCCCCTGATCTTCTCTCTTTCCGCGTTCCCGTACATTATAGCAGAAATCACTCTTTACCTTGTCCCTCCTCATCGTTTCAACTACTCTTATAACCATCTTACTCAATAACTCTTAGCTCCTTAAATGATATTTTAATTTATATTATATAAGTAAATAAGTTTTTAGTTATATTATACACTAGTATATAATGTTTTATTGTACTAAATATTATTTATCTGTATTCACTTGTATTTATCATTTTAAATTGCCGATTGGCATTAAATAAATAAATAAATAAATAAATACGGTCGACGGATTTGTACGGGAAATTAATTATAACCAAAACAAATTTTCTATTATATTTTTAATACACGGTGTATTTCTTTTATTTTCTTCTAATTACGTTATTGCATATATTACTTTTACGATTTTTAAATTCTTTCCCGCGATGAATTTAATGTACAATTCAATTAATAAAGTTATGTCTTTTAACGGCGCCAGCTCTTCTAATGAACTTACTACTGCTGATTTGTTTGCTGACTTTTTTTCCACTGTTTATAGCCAAAAGAAAAATAATGTTGATATTAGTAAACTAGGCATT
>JAIPRK010000960.1:95623-110011 GCA_025469195.1 Chaitophorus viminalis
CGAAAATTTTCGAACTACTCGTCCTTAATAGTATACAAAGGTCTACTAATAATATTATAATTGAACAACAGCATGGATTTCGTCCGGGTCGTTCTACAACCACTAATAATCTCCTATTTACTAACTACATATATAGTGCTTTCCAAGAACAGTCACAAGTAGATGTAATCTATACCGATTTTAAGAAAGGCTTTGACTAGGTGGATCATGATACTCTCATCCTTATTCTCAGTGAGTATGGATTTGGTGAACCACTGCTGTCTTGGTTCCGGTCCTATCTTAGTAACAAGTATCAATGGGTCAAAGTGTTTGGTGTTAAGTCTAAAATTTTTCATGCATCATCTGGAGTCCCTCAAGGGGGGCATTTGTCTCCCATCCTGTTTTCTTTGTTCATTAATTGTGTACACAAAGTATTAAACGACTGTCGTTTCTTGTGTTTCGCGGATGACATAAAGCTCTTTATGAAAATACGCACGGTGGATGATTGTCTTAAGTTACAAGCTGATATCAATAGGTTTTCTGAATGGTCACATAGTTTAGGATTATCTCTCAACCTATCTAAATGTAACATTTTTACATTTTATAGATTAAAATCCCTGATATGCTATCCCTATTTCATCGGTGAGATAAATATTTTACGTGAGTCTAATTACGTTTCGGACCTTGGAATTAGATTTAGCCACAATCTTGATATGAAACTTCATATAGAAAATGTTTGTTGCAAGGCTTTTAAAATACTTGGTTTTGTTATGAGATTGACTAAAGACTAAACTTGGTACATCTCTAAAAATATTATTCTGTGCTCTTGTAAGACCTATCCTCGAATATGGCTGCCTTATATGGAACCCTTATACTGCCACAGACTCCTCACAACTTGAACGAGTTAAGCGGAAGTTTTTACGTTTTATCAGTTTCACTCTCAATATTAATTGTCCTCCACACGATTATTCCTTTATATCTGCACTACTTGGCCTTCCTTCCTTAGCTGAGCGTAGGCGTGTTGCTGGTATTAGATTTGTAAAAGATCTATTGGATGGCAGGATTGATTCGACAGATCTTACCTCACTTTTATGTTTTAAAGTGCCTCAACGATCCACTAGAAATACCGTTCCTTTTTACGTCCCTCATGCCTCTACCAATTATTTGAAAAATGAGCCAATCAGACGCTTAATGACAAATGCCAACTTGGACCCCACTTTCAATTATTAAATATATGTATATTTGATATGTATTTCCTATATTATTATCTTATATTCTTATATCTTATAATTTCATTTAAAACACTAAATTTTGTACAAATGTATACTTGTAAAAAAGGGATTAGCCCGTTAACATTAAATAAATAAATAAATAAATACTATATTTGTACCAAAGACACACATAATATAACGTATATGCATCTCTATTTCAGTTGGAGGTGGAACAGCAGGTATTACTGTAGCTTCGCGGCTAGCGGAAAACAAAGCTCATAGGGTTTTATTAATTGAAGCTGGACCCAAAGTATCATTGTTCCATGATATACCACTCGCTACATCAATGCTACAAAAATCACCCATTGATTGGCAACATCGAACTGAACCGCAATCCAACGCATGTTTTGCAATGAAAAATAATGTATGTAACATTGATGAATTGTTTTCAAAAATCAAAAATTAAAACACTTCATTCATCAATCACTGTAGTTCAATAAAACAATTATAAATTGATAAATATTTTCTGTTTCTCAAGTCTAGTCATTGGCCCGCAGGAAAAGTCTTAGGAGGCAGTAGTCGCATTAATTTCAATATCCATTTCAGAGGATACATTCCTACTGATTATTTATTGTGGGAATCTGGTCAAGATTGGTCCACAGAGGACGTTCTATACTATTTCAATAAATACGAAAAGACTGACACATATAATAGTACGTATATTTATGTTAAAAAACATATATAACACTAAAGATTACGCAAGTATAACTTATCAATAAGTTTTGATTTATACAAACAAAATATGTACAAATGAAAAACATCCATAACATAATAATCTATAAAATAAACATATAAAACCATTATAAATAATAAAAAAATTATACAACCAGAATCACCAAAAAAAAAACAATTCTTCAGTCATCAACCAACACATGTGACACCAATTGCAGCAGCCATACTTGAAGCAGCTAATGAGTTGGGCTATAATACTTCATTAAGTATGAACACTGATAGTTTTCAAATTTCTAGACAAGACATTGGTAGTTTTTCATTGACACCAGTGGCAATAAGAGCAGGTACTAGATTGAGTGCTGAACATCTATATTTAAAATCAAAGAGGAAAAAAAATTTGACTGTCATTACGAATGCACACGTTACAAAGGTTATTATGAAGACAAAATTAATCTAAAATGTATACTAATATATTTTTGTTCCATATTTATTCAGTAATATTGCACTGTTATTTCTTAAAGTAGGTGTTGTTTAAGAATAACTACGAAGCAAATGGTGTGGAGTTAAATAAATACAATCAAATATTTAAGGTCTATGCATTAAAATCAGTTGTCCTGTCAGCAGGAACATTGAATACACCAAAAATACTCATGTTAAGTGGTGTAGGACCAGCAAATCAACTTATACCATTACAAGTAAATGAAAGAAATTGTTTTATTTTTAAATGGGTATGAGTATTAAATTATTATTCATACCAATAGATCCCAGTAATTGCTGAGTTAGCAGTGGGAGAAAATTTGCAAGACCATATTATCACAGGATTAGATATGATAACTATAAAAAAATCGCTAGGATTATCCTTCATGGATTTTATATCACCAATAAATATTTACAGATACTTTTTTAAGGGCACTGGTAAGACAAATCGATGAAATTTTTTTTTAATGTATTAATGTAAGGTTAACATTATTAGGTGTATGGACACATCCAGGATGTGAAGTAATTGGTTTGTTACAATCAGACAAAAAAAATTTTAATGTATCATTCCCAGATTTACAATTAATGCTTTTACCCTTTGGTGCATCATCTGATGCAGGCGCTGCATATTTCAAGCATGTGAATTTAAAGAATGAAGTATACAAACAATACATTTTTCAGATAAAAATAAAAAAAATACTGTATTCAATTGGCTTATAATTTTAGCTATGGGATGAATATTTTCAATTGCTTGTTGGAAAACAAGTCATTACATTGGCACCTGTGTTATTGCATCCTCAAAGCCGTGGATATGTCAAGTTGAATAAAAATTATAATATTGTTATTCAACCAAACTATTTACAAAACCCTAAAGATGTTGAGATATTGATTCAAGGGATGAAATTGGTGAAAAAATTTGCAGAATCAAAAGCATTATCAAAATTTGGTGCAATATTCAACACAAACCCAATCCCTGATTGTAAAAATTATGACTTTGGATCTCAACGTTATTGGGAATGTTACGTAAGACATATAACATTGACTTCTTATCATCCTGTTGGAACATGTAAAATGGGAAATATCAATGAAAAAAGTGTAGTAGATCATTCATTACGGTATGTATAGATATACTCTTGTTAAATAATTTTGATTGAAATTATAATTTTTTTTTCTTAGAGTGCACAAATTAAATAAACTGTATGTGATTGATGCATCAATAATGCCAACTATACCAAGTGGAAATACAAATGCTGTTGTAGCAATGATTGCCGAGAAAGGAGCTGATCTTATAAAAAAACATAGTTATGAAAGAACTCAAAAGTGTAAAATTTTAGACTTATTTTATGGTATAATTTTTTAAAAAAAAATATAATTTTGTCTTAACTAAATATTACATTAAATACATAAATAATGTATTAAAATATATTCAGGCTTATAATTTAATTTTACCTTTAATTTAGTGTAAAAAAAAATCAATGTTCAGAAGTTTCTAAAGTCTTCCCACGTTTTTTGTGTCGCCAACTTATCCCTGTGTTTGGTCGCTTTGATACTTTATGTAAACTACTAAATGCAGTTGGTTGCTCTTCATATATCCAGGTAGGTATACGGGTAAATTCTGTACGAGGAAATTTATAACATCTTGTAAAGTATTTCACAAATGTGATCTCATCTGATAAACAATACATGGATGTCCAAGTATGATAAACTAATAATGGAAATTTTGAAGTCCAATATTCTAAGAATGTATCTGGAATATCCCCTAATAACTTTTGAGTATCCTCAGATAATTCCCGAAAATGATGTTTCTGAAAACAAATAAGGTATGCAAAGGTATTTCATAAATACTAACTAATTAACAATTCTAACTACTAACTTTATTACGAAATGCTCTTAATAAATCCCTAATACTGTTGGATCTATATGTTCGGTACTTCCTCAATTCTGAAGTTATTTGCTGATCGATTTGATCATGCCAGCCCTCTTCCCCAATAACTCCTTCTCCTCCTTTTTCAAGTTCTAGCATTACCGAGCTTGTGACATTTTCTTTTTCAACACGATCACTAACATCCTAAAAATTTTGATAGATGGAATTTTTTAGCATGCGAATATATTTATTAAAATAAACACCTGAAGAAAGGACAGTAGTGTAGAACTATCCCAGAATGCTGGATAATAACGAACAGCTGAAGCAGTAGGTCTATCTTCTGGATTTCGACTAATCATCACAGATATCAAACGTTTCCAAATTTCATTTCCATTTAATGCATCAAGACTAGATACACTTTTATGTTAGTTTATATAATAATACAACATGTAAAAATAGTTTTAATTTTTACCAAGGTGCATGACGACTGTCTAATATTTTGGCCTGGCGCCACATTGATTCACCAAATGGATGTTTTCCTTCACTGAAGATATAGTAAAATAAACAGCCCATCGAAAAAATGTCAATAGATTTAGTCTACAAAGAAAAAAAATTAAGCATGAAAAAGGTTAAATTGTTAAATAGATTAAATTAAGTGTTGAATCCTTACAACAGATGCGTTGTTGGCAAACACTTCAGGTGCTATCCAACCATCTGTTCCAGTGACACCGGATCGTTTTGAGAATGACATTTTACCTCCTTGTAACTTTTTACATAAACCAAAATCGCTTATTAGTGCTCGGACACTACTAAAACTACCATTTCCGCGTGTTGGTATTGACAGTAACACATTATGAGGTTTAATGTCCCTGTGAACTAATACATTTAATTACATTGGAATACAATATAATGTAGTTTAACCCATGACAACTTTAATTTTACATTTCATATGAAGTAATTTGTACAAAGTATGTATCAAGGCATGATATTGACCTCATGAAAGTAGTCAATAACATAAAAAAATACTATTTTCAAATAAAATTATTATTATTACCTATTCCGAGTGAATGAAGGTGCTGCAGACCTTTAATTGACTGAGATAAAATTTCTTTTGGACTAATTTCATTTCTCAACTCTTTCTTTTCTACATAATCCTATAAAATATTTTAAATTTATTAAATTTACTGTTTGATAATAATTTTAAGTATCTACTGACTTGTAGAGTTGCAGCACATAATTCAAGTGCAATGTATCGAAATTGTTTATCTTGTTCAGTACAATAATAACGAACAACATTTGGATGATAATCAGATTCCCGAAGAATATGCACTTCTCTTTCTCCAGCAATGAAACACTCAGGTAATAATCTTTTAACAGCCACAGGCCTATGCTCAAACTCTCCTCTGTTAAAATAATAATGATTAATTAAAAAGTATTTATAAAGTATAAATAAAATTAATTACTTAAAAACAAAAGTTCCTTCGCATCCTTTTCCTAAAATTTCATCTGTACGAAACATAATCTTGCCAATTGAAAAACTACCATCAGACAATTCTTCAACTGTTTGAGATGAACTACTACTGGAATGATTTGAACCTCTAGAACTTCCCTGAGAGCTATTATAAGTGTTATTCGATTTATTCTTTAAACCTTTCATCTTGAAATAAAATTTTAAATTTTATTAAAAATATATAAACAAAAATTGACTAAAATTTGTCTTACTTCTTTTCTGAGGTACCAGAACATTAAACTCATTAATAGTGTTATCCAGATCATAAATAGTTTAATTCCAGCATTTTCTCCGAGCATTTGCATAAAACTCCACGAATCCAAATATTGAGGAGTCTGAGTTGATATTGTACTGGTTTGTTTGTTGCTGTAGTTATATCCACTCATGTTATGATAGTGAATTATTGAATCAGTATTTCCTGTTATTCTTGGTATGCCAGTATTCAATTCTTGATTCAGCTGATAATGCCCTAAAAAAAAGTTGATTTATGTTGTAAAAACACTTGGCAAAACAGAATAATTTTTTATTTGCATTACCCAATAAGATTGTGTGGTTTTCGACATTTTCAGGTTCTACATTATACTCATTACCACTATAGTATGGTAATACTGAAAAAGAAGTTTTATCTAAAAGAACAATTAATCCTCTATCTACTAATGGATTAACTTCACCAGTGTCTGCAATGGCTGGTAAAGCATATAGGCCAGTATTGATATGATGTCCAATGTAAAGTGTATGGCTGTAAAACATACATTTAAAAATTAAAATGATATATAGTTAAATATTTTTAACAGCAACATAAAGTAAAAACTACAAAAGTAAATAAATAAAAGAAGTAAAACACTTTAATTATCTCTATTGGAGTTATATTACCGTAGTTAATGATATTTTGTATGCATATTGTTTTCTATACACTAAATTAAATGTTCTATTTTATACAAATAGTAACTACTGTAAAAGCTAGTAAATCAATTTTTCTTGATTTTGAGCTTTTAATAAAATGATAATATTATCATACTATATTATACTATCATTATGATATTTCAATACATAACTTTTTGAGCATAAAATGTTTGTATAATAAAATATAATTTCATATTATACAGCCCATAGTAATATCTCAAGACTAGGTATTCAAAATCACAGAACTGTACCATATTATTGAACTAGCTGAGTAAATTATGGTAATAATACATTTTAAAATACACTCTTAATATTTTAACAATGTGTTTTATTATTACTTACAAATAACTAACAGAATTTGGATCTTTTGATGTTAATGCAATGTTGGAAATCAAATGTTTAATGGAGTCTTTAGCAATATTTGTCAATGGCAATGATAAAAGACTCTCGCCATCATGCTGGTAAACCCCAATAATTGGCGAATCAAATTCTCTTTCCCAAAGTAAATTATGATAGTTTATTGGAGATTTATCAAATTTATCTTTTGGATTAAGAAAGACTGCAAAATTACCAGAGGAACTACCAGCAAAATATGTCATACCTAAAATAAATAATAATTAGAAAACATTATTAGAGAAACATTGTATCAATTTTAACTAGGTAATGATCTAATCTGTATACCATGGTTATAAATTTGTTCTTCTGTCATAGTTTTTGAGTTGTAACTAAAAAATGTTACATTCCAATGCCGTTGGTCACTATTTAAACTATCTACCATCATGACACTATATTCTAATAAAAATTTTAAGCATTCAAATATATTGCATCCATAAATTAATAATTAGTTACTATATTTTCTGATATACATACCAGATTTACTTAATAAGATGGATTTTGAAGCAATTGCAGTGCATATTTCTCCTTCGTTTTCGAAATTCATAAACGGATGTTTTTCACCAGTATCCCAATCAATAAAGTACCAGCTGTCAATTTTCTTACCTAAAAGTAAAGTAATCAGTAGATTTGTTTAATGATAGTAATGGGAGTAGATACCAGAAAATAATATCCCATCTGAACTTCTACATGGTGAGTTAGCAACTAGCTGTGGAATAGTAACATCCAACTTTTTAACTCCTACTTTATCCTTATTATGTAGTAAATAAAGGGAACCATCCCTAGGATCTGGTAGGAATAATGGTCTGTAACATGTATAATAATATTTATTTAAAACATAATACACATGTTTAACTCTATAAAGATATTAGATTACTTGAAAAAATAATGAAATACTCACGTTAGAGCATCTTTTATATTTGATGGAACTTTGACCGGAGGATCTGATTAAAAAAAAAAGGTATCAGTGCTACTGTTTAACTGTTAAAATTTTAAGAGTGATATTTGTATAAATATTAAATTGATTATGTACCATCATGAAAATTCCATAAAGTTTTTCCAGTTGTTTGGTCTACAGCGATGAATGATCCATCCAGCGTAGACAAGAATATGATGCCTTCATACTGTAGAAGACTAACTTTGGCCAAACTGTTGACTTCCTAAAAACAAAAGCCAAAGTACTGATGTATGGTTTCTACAAACTCAGTGTCCAAGCCAATGTGACTAGTACCACAGAATAATTTAAATTGTTGAATCTAATTTGAATAGTAAACGAAATTAGTCTATTCTGTGCTAGTACTCTGGTCACTTTAACTGGCCACGGCCTGACCAAACTGTGGTGCACGACACCACTGTATAAGTACACACACATTACCTACCTAAATATTACATACCTTTGTACGATCATGATCCTGAGAGCTACACGACGACAAGCTGACAACGGTCAACAGCAGGGCCAGCAGCGTTCGCAGTACGGCCGATGCCATTATTTAATCACCTGTTGTTCGTTCGTAAGTCGTCTCTCGTGATCCGCTGGTCCGAACGACGGTCGCATGTGCATTATTGCGTCGACGCGTTCAACACATTCGTTCGATGGGTCACGCGAACTGAAAACATCCGGACCCCCAGGAAAATACGTCTCTGTTCAGTGTCCACTGTCAAACGATATCAGTGTGTTACTGCTTTACTGGACGCAATGACTATAAACGAGATAACCACGGATGACGGTATACATGACGATAAACAGAATGCAACGGCGCGAATCGCAATATGCGGGCGAATGGTCCGACAAAAGGCCCGGGGCGCAACGAGGAGATAAGACCAACTGGTGTGTGCACTGTGTAGCAATTTCTGTCGGTGATAACGCGACCCTATGATCGGAGGAGGAGGAGAAGGGATCCAGTGGTGCCAAAACAGCTTGCCGTTTCGCGCATACGAATAAACATAATAATATAATGAGTATGACGTATACAAGTTATAATAAAAGTGTACCCAAATCGTAGACGTTATTTTACTATGTATTAATATAATACCTGTATAGTGTATACCTAGTCTTAGTGTAAAGTCTATGACCCAAATGCCATACGACATACGTTCGCGGTCACGCCAACCGACTTCAAATAAATTGACAAGAAAACAATAACATTATGTTCGTTCTAAATCGATTTCTTAATTCCACGACCATCGGTTGTCCAACTACGGACTGTCTAGTGTCTACGGTTATAATTATTAATAATATTGTTGTTTTATCGTCAGTCGCACGCTGTACATGACGTTTAATCGGTGCAAAATAAACCGTAATAATAATAAATAATTAATTGGATAACATACTATTTGCGTATTGGTTATGATTGGTCCACGGTTGGCAACTCGGGCTTTCGGGTTAACTCGTGTATACACCGCTACTACAATATTTACGGGGGTCCATGGGGTCTGGAACCCCCCCCCCTCCCAGACGGCGATAAAATCTTATATAGGTACTTGAAATGTTTAATATAAATCATGCTTCAGAAATACATATAATTTTTCAGGACCCTCCCCAAGAAAGTGTTGAAAATTCGCCACTGATATCCTCGACTGGCTACTTCAGACTTCAATGCACGATGTAGAGAAGATGATTCCCCTACATCGTGCTTCAGTGTTATTGACTATTGCCAGTAGTCGATAAGTCTAATTAATTAGGTTACAATAATACATATTTAGCCGAGCAATCGCGATTACATGATTGGGATCAGGGATACCTGTGTTTTTTTGCGGGCATGTTAAATAGTATTTTTTATCGTTATGTTAATCGTTTAATTTTTAACAGTATTATTGTAACAGACTTACTTGGATGGTAAAAAAAAATATTGTACATCCCCATCCACTATAATAATGTGATAACTATGGAAAATCAACTACCTAACTACAGAAAATTGCATTACTATACTTCTACAGCTTTTATTATATACATATCTATATTATCATTCATAGTGTTCTTTTTAATTGGATGTTTTAATTTTTTCCCATCAATATTTATTACCTATAGGTACTTTTAGTAACGACAGTCCGATCAAGAATTATATTTGTGTTGATTGCGTGTTTTTATAGTGTTCTTGAAAATATTGTATTTATTAGTATATTAATCGAGTTCGATTTCAATGTAATTGTATGATTCGTAACTAATTAAGAACCATTATTCCTTTCAAAAACAACCAATAAGATTATTAATTTTTAATATTAATTAATAATATTATTATATCTTATTGTACAATAATAGAACCAATAATGATAATGTATTATGTATATTGTATAGGTATAGACGGTATAGTTATAACTATTATATTGGTTATTAAATATTGCTACTAAAAGAATGTTCTGTGAAGATATTGAAAACTGAAAATTATTTATCAATATTCTTTTGTAATATTACATTCATATTTTTATAGTATTACTAATTTGCTAATATTCATATAATGATCTGAATTTTAATTTAGTATTCAATATTCATTCCCGTTAGTAATTCTCATAAATCAAGTTTACCGAATATAGCAATATAGGCAGTTTAATTAATACAATTTATAATCTATTTAAATTCTATTACAAAATAAAATATTTACATCATTGTTTCAGTATTGTTACTATAACTGTTTCTCTTATTTGTTAAAAAGTTTAAAGTGTTGTTTAAAATTGGTAGTAGAAGTTATAGAAGCGAAACACAAATTCAAAAAAAATTTAAAACATACAGATATGCCAAATCATATTGGTAGCATACTTACTGGCCAGTGGCCATATGAGTAATATAAGTCCTTATGATAAAACCACTTAATCCTTTTTATTTTTAATTAAGTTATATTTTACAGTTTTTGAAAATATTTATTTTAATTTATTTTTTATTTTAGAAGCTGTTTATTTTTCTATACTATCAAATTTCTAAACTACTTCATTGAAGAAAATTTGAACTGTAGCTATAGTAATTGGTATTCAAAATAAAACGAAAGATTTAGAATAAGTACAATAGCTAATACAGTAATACCTAAACAAATTTGTCCCTTACCTACATAGGTATTTGGCCAAGTTTGAGGTTGGGTACACTTTATTTGTTTTTATTAATATTATGTTATAATCAACCATTTGGTATTTATAGTATTATAATTATAAATGTTATTTTAATAGAAAAAAATGGATCTACCTACATTAAAACAAAGGTTTTATCGATAGCATCCTTGTATAGGATTGGTAAAATTCTGTTAGCAGAATCAATAATATGATATGATTATTCTGTCATACTCGACTGAGTATTTTTTTCATAACTGTATGAATGTTTTCGTGCTAGTTGGGCTACGCAATGTTGCCGAACTTACTTATAGTACAGATTTAATGCGCGCTTATGGTGGATGAGTTATTCCTTGATTGGATATTTGGTACCATATTTTCTTGAAAGTTTGTTGTTGAAAGCGAGAAAATATTCATGTTATAATATTTTGACCTTGATCAAAGTGTATAATATTTGTTTTCTCCGTGTCGTATCCCTTTTCCCTAGTTTAAATTAAATATAGTTTTACATCTACGTCATTGTTTGTGTCTTTGTGAGTAGGTGCATATGTAACGGTATAGTGTGTAACGTTGTTATTCAAATTGACAATAAATAATGACGTTTCATTCTCAGAGAAACCGTGATTAGAAGGTACGGGAACCGATAGGGGCGTCATTTTTTCTGAAGTGTGTATAAGGCAAGTCTTATAAAGTAATAACTAACATTATTTATGGTCAGAAACCACTTTAAGCTCAAACCCGATTACAGTTAGTCGTTTGGTAAATTGGACGATGAAAAAGTCGACCTTTTAACTTTTTTCGTGCAAATGCTTTGTTTATACATTCAATTCAGTCTACTCTAGAACCAATAATTTATAGTTGCAGAACAAGATTCAAGTCTACAAACATTTCATTAAGCTAAGTAAAACGATCAAACATTACAATTTAATGTTTATTATAATATTTTTTTACCTCACATATTGCGTAATAAGGGCGCTGTTTAGTCGACGCCCCCAACATTAGTCGACGATGTTTAAGTACATGCATAATTCAAGTAATTAGTTCTCATTAAAAATAGGTATACCGATTAATGATTATGCAATAATAATAGGTACATTATATCGTTTTCAGACACGCGAAAAGAATTCAGTCGTATTTTGTTCACTTGACTGTCTGAAAACTAAAAACTGGAAAACCGGTTTATGGCGATAGGTAGGTACAGTCATACAGGATGCGATAAATATGTACGAGTGAGATAAGAAGATGATTCATGTCTACCTACATGATTATATTGTACTGCTCATTATATTACAAAATATATTTTATTTTATGCCTGTCTAGTGTCTGGTTGTTAAAACAAAACGACAAGAATTCATGTTTCCTCATAATATTTTGAAAAATATATGACATAAAGGAAATACTAATCTTAATAGCTGGTAAAAATTTCAAGTTTCTGCGACTTATACTTTTTGAATTATAACAAATATTTAAAATCGTTTGAGGAAAAATCACTATTTTATGCAATTTCGTAAAAATTTAAATTTAAACGGTTATAAAATTTTTTCTTTTGGTCCGGTAGAAATTTTTTTAAAGATTTTTGAAGAGTAGCTTATGGATATCATAGTGTTAAAATTTTGAACCTTAAGTATAAACAGAATAAATGTTATGAATTTTTATCTACAAAATAACTTGCAAATTAGCAAGATTTTGACACATTTTATACAAATTTGAACTTTATGGGCTTATAAAAAAAATTTGAGTAAAACGATCTTCGATTTTTTTAGTTACGATAAGTACAACTTATAATAAATATTGTATTAAATTTTCTAGACTTTTTAGACAGCTAAATAAATTTTATAGATATTTTAAAAAAAAAACTTACAAAAAATTGTCTATAAATAAGTCAAAACACTGAAAACATGTATAGAAAAAGCCAATATATAGATTTGGTGAAAATTTCAAGTGTTTGCGATTTTTCGTTTTTGAGTTAGTGTATTTTTAAAATTTATTTTGTCAAAACGTGAATTTGCTTAAAATTATACCAAAAGAGGAAACATAGAAAAAATATGGAAACATTTATTGCAATGACTAACATAAACAAAAACCGTAATCGAACTGTACGTATGAAAATCAAAAATATAATGTTATTAATTAAGTACATTGCATATTTATTTGACTGCTTATTCATTATCGCTCATAATCGTCACATGGGTATTTATTTAATTTATTTATAAACACTTATTGTTTTATTTTTAATTCGCGCAAACAGCTTATGAAGTTTTCCAAATATATTTTGCTCTATGGTGACCACAGTACTGTATATTGATGCATGTAAATGACAAATAGGTAACCTATACTATCTTTAACTTAAATAATTTAAACGAATCACAACAAACAGGCAAATAAGTATATATCTATATTTTATAGTGTAATAACCTCGAATTATATGGTTCACTTCATCTGAAGTACCTAAACAACAAATTATTATCAAATTATAATACAAATAT
Source organism: Chaitophorus viminalis (assembly GCA_025469195.1). NCBI lineage: Eukaryota > Metazoa > Arthropoda > Insecta > Hemiptera > Aphididae > Chaitophorus > Chaitophorus viminalis. Next base: position 109,214 of record JAIPRK010000960.1, read on the forward strand.
ATTATCAATGTAGGTATTCCTGCATATTATAGTAGGTATGTTACATAATGAAGTGTATATTTTTGTACACTTGCGTTCAAGCGTACTATAAAAATATACAGGTATCGATTCGTTCGTTTAACATCTTCGAGAAGATTTATTGTTGTGGTGCCTTGTGCCCGCCTAATGATATACAAAGAATGAGGAAATCGATCGAGGAATAAACCTGTGTGTAGACTGCAGACGTATATAGTAGTAACAAGTAGCTGCAGGTGTTGGTATGCCAGTAAAACATATATGATATTAATATACATATAAATAATATGTTTCATAATAATTTTCAAACGCATGAGCATAATATGAGACATCGACTATCTGTTTTCATCATCGTTTGCTGGTGAACAAGTCCGGTGTAATCATATGATATGGTAAACGTGTAGGAGAAGTATGTTTTCATTTCACACAACAGAAGCCACCTTGAATTGAATAACACATTTATAATACACGCGTGGTTCTGATATATACGGAAACTGCGATCAGTTATTATAATGTAATTTAAAAAAAAATGTCTTTAAATATTAGATACTGGTTTGTTATAGCCCCGCCGCAGCGAGTGAAAACTTTATAGCCACTCAGGTTTGTTATCGCCCCGCCATTCATATATATTAAAAATGTTCATTTATTGACGATATATATATATATATATATATATACATAAATACTTCGTGTAAATATAAAATACGGAAAATACGTACCATAACTATTAGGTACCCACACATTTATCACAAGCATTATCACAAATAATCAATAATATAATAA
>JAIPRK010000961.1:0-109778 GCA_025469195.1 Chaitophorus viminalis
TTTCAAGTTGTTGCGGTTTTTCGTTTTTGAGTTAGAGCATTTTAAAAAAATGTAGTTTGTAAAAACGTGATTTTGCGTAAAATTTCCTGTTTTTTCGTAATTTTTTTATCGTTTTTTTCGATTTTTTTAAAAAGTATTGAAAAAGTTAGATTTTTCACCAACCTAAGTACCATCTACATTCACTTTCCTTTTAGAACAGTTGCTGTTTAAGTAAATCGAAGCATTTTTACTGCAAAAAAAGGTGTCGTCAGATACAAAAAAAAAAAAACACATCATTGTAAAATCAATAGATTCCATCAGTCAGTTCAGAATCTAAAACATAAACATAAATATAATTAGCCATTTAGTGATTGCTGGTGGTTTAATTGGGGGCTCAGATGCACATACCAATTACCAGTCATACATAATACGTCTTCTCCTAACCATTTGATTAATCAATATTATGAAATTAACCAATAAGCATTTAATATTATAACTTAAATTGGCAAATAATAGAAAAATTTTAAAAAATATTCAAAAAATATTTGAAAATATTATTTCTAATTGCCAAATGTTTTCTTTATTATTTTATGATCAAGCATTGCATAAGTATCTAAATATATTAGAAGTGTATATCAATGTAATTGGGAACACAAATTTAAAATTCAAATATTGAAATATGATTTTTTACCTAGTATAGTATAGTTTAACTTATTACGACGTGTATTTTGTATTTTTGTATGGTATATTTTTTCAAAGATGCTGTTCAGTATTCACGTATGACTGTACGAGTTAAGTCTTACGATAAATACGATTACTTTGTAATACTAAATTAGTATTGTACATATAGCGGACAAAAATATCTAAATAACCAATAGGTATCAAATAACAAATTAATATTAGATTTATTTTCATCAGTATACTCAATACTCATAAAATGTCTTTAGCTATCGCTTGTAAAATTGTAATTCAAATATTATTATCAAATAAAAAAATTATTTTTAATTTATTGTTTGTAAAACCCGAACATTTTCATTTCTATAGTTTTGTTCGAATTGTCTGTTGTCTCTATAGGTATATACACATTACACTTAACCAATTATCACGTTCAAACACAGAAGATAGATTATGATACGAAATATAAAATTATAGGAATCACAATTGATGTGATTAAAGAGTAGATTATAGTAATCGTCAATAAGTTACTCGGAAGATTGCATTTTATTTATCAAAATATATGAATTATAAATTAAAGTCATGCCAGTAAACAAGAGTAAAATACTAAAATCCCACGAAAGCGCTAAGTATTGCTTGATAAGTTGACAAATTCTTATAACACTATAATGTGGATTGTATATTATTATAATATACATATATGATATAAATACTAAATAAATGTATCTATATATTATATGATTTTGTTCACCGAGTAACATTATAACAACCGAGAAGCTTGAAATACTCGTATGTTATAACTTGTAAGTAAATATCTTAATTTATTAATAAATTTCTTTATTGCCTATATTTGTATTTTATTTAAATATTTCTTTTAAACAATCATTAGGTATAAAAGGGACATTTATATAATATATGCACCGTTTGGCAATGTGCATTGCGTATTGAGTACTATAAAATCACTTGGTGCAGTCGTATTCTGAAAGTTACATAATCATAAATAATTAGTAAAACAAACTATCCTAAACTCTAAAGCACTGGCACTAAAGGAATAATTTTTAAATATTTAAATACATTTCAATATTGTTACTGTAATAGCTTCCAATGTTTTTATTTTTATTAAAAATAATGTTTTAAATAACGTTGTAAACATTGACTTTTAAGAGGTGTATTACAATTTGGTATTTACAAAAAAAGTTTTTAAGAATTGTAATTTTTTATTATTAGCATATTAGTTGCCAAACAGTTAATAATTTATGAATAATTTTTAACTATTTTATTATTTATATATTAAAAGTATATTGAAAGTATATATCTATGAGTTTTGATGGAAATTATAATAAGGCTTATAAGCTTGTTATAACTAAAATAACTTCTCTACGTTATTCGATCACCTTTGCTTTAGTGATATTAATTTAATAAAATGATAAAATAAATATTAATAATTGGTAAGCTTTATGACGTCCATACATTAAAATATAAGTAATATATTAATCAGTTATCGATAGTGCATTTGCTTGATATACTAAGTATTAAAATTTTAACGTCTTATCAATAGTAGAGTTGTAAAAAACTAATTGCATGAATTGAGACTTATAAAAAAATAAGTTTATCCATAAATTATTGATATTATTATGCATTTTTAAAGTAGGTATAGCCGGTATATGTACCTATTATAAAGGTTATAAAATATTTTATTGGTTATGGTCACTGGCCAGTAGTATCTCACTTTTTGTCATTTAATAAACTATCATAATATTATTGATGGTCGATTAACTAATATACTAAAATTTAATTCATGCATATACATAATAATATAATATGTTATAATATATTATATAATATACTAGGCCGTACCCACCGATTATAGATTGAAAACTATGAACAATATTGTTGTCTATGTGGAATTGTGGTCGTACTATCAGTTTTAAAGTTTATCGTCATTAATCAGTTTGAACAAGGACACTATAATTTCAACACTATAAACTGAAGTTTAAATTGTGTCCACGGGACAATGTTATCATGATAAATGTTAAGGCTCCTCTACACGCACAATATGATGTGGTCGGGCTAACAGGATAATTTAGTCAGGCGGTTGTCACTATCAGCTCGTGTGATCTGACCAGTGACCAATATCCTGTCGGGTGACCGAGCTATCTGACCGTCCTACAAACTGTACACTACTATGTTTGGTCACATTGCTGGTATTGGTACATATATAAAAAAAAAAATTATGAGAGCATCAATGGTTTTATCTAAGTTTAATAGTCGAACTCTTGAGAAATGTGTACATCTGAAAATGTCTTATAAAATATCAACTATCTACTGCAACTGCTCATAGAATTAATCAATTCATGGCTATCTACGTTAAATAGCAATAAACAATACAGTCACATAGAATATGTATATAATATAATATTAAATCTTTTACACTCCAAAAGTGTTAAATATTAATTTGATAATATTTTTTACCATTTACTAACCCTTACCGTTAAACTATTTTCGAATTGTTGAAGTTGAAACCACAAACAAACATACATGCAGCACATTAGTATCTGCTCATATTATCCGTGGTCGTAACCCACAAACACCTATTGTACTATTAATTATTATACGTCAAGTCTATCGTTTTATGTAATCTGTAATAGTATAGAATTATGACGTAGATGTATCTGGATTTTATCATAGCTTTGAATGTTTAAAGTGTATACCAACGGCTAACATTGGCATGTACTAAATTTAGACAAACATCAATAAGTCTACGAATCTGACCTTTGCATCTTGCCATGTGCATTTTAGATAAATCGAAGAGGTAAGGGTGGATCCAGCATGTATTTGCTGTTGGGGCACTTTATAGGAAAAAAATTATAATATAGATATAGCCCTCCACCAAAAAAAAAGTAAAATAGTCGTATGGTCACATTCGTAGTGTTTACAAATATTTTATTTTAAGACATTTCAATATTAAAATTTTTATTTTTTTTTCCAACGGGGGTGGCATTTGCCACCAGTGCCCCCCGAATCCCCCAGTCCCCCCTGGATCCACCTTTGCGAAGAGGGTACATCAATTATTGTTAAAATAAAACACCTACACCTATATCCTCCCGTTAACCACTGTGACTGATGAAATAATTCAATTCAATTGCTCTGAACTTTGAACACTCATCGTATACGAAGTGCTAAAGTACCCGGGTGTAATTATATTAATAATGACTAATTAAGAGTTCTTATAGAGCATAATATCGCTTGTACCAATTATACCCACAGACTAAAGTTGTACGTTATCTTGTACAACAATCTTATCAATCTCACGATGTGTGCTGTATTTTTATCGCTGTAGGTACTTTACCACGGTGACGTGGGAACATTGGTATTTTAAATTTGAAGCAACACTATACGAATTGAGGACCTACTCTTGGTAAACGATTTTGCAATCCCTAAATAATCTATATTTGCCGGTGAAACACAATCGAACCTAAAAAACTGCTTACGAGTTACACATTGTAATGTTATTATAGTTAATATGTTTATGTGTTCTATATAGTGTATAGTGTATGTATGTATATAAAAATAATGTTATTTTAAATTAACAATAAGCGAAAATATAGAATATTTTTATTTAATACATAATACATTAACAAATTATAATATGGAGGTTATTGACATGAGTATGACATTTGTTCATGGGAACAATTTGAATGGCACTCAAAAGTTCATTGACTTAGGTCTTAGAGCAATTGACCCTAGCTTTTAATATCCAAATATTAAACGAATAAAATACCTACTATAGTTATTGTACTGGAAATATATTCTCAAGTATCAATCTATTTTTAAACAAATTAGATTAGATAACTATAGATACCTATGAAAAATAAATTATGATTATTTAAAGTTTTTATTTGAATAATGTAAGGAAAATTAATCTAAAAATAGATAAGACACTTATTTAAAATTACTAAACCTAATTATTAAACATACTATTAAAATTAGATTTATCGACTTTCTTGCCTACCTATTTATAAACGTTTTTAGCAAAATAATCTCTTACAAGATAAACTTTAAATTAAATAAGCTACACTTATTTTTCTATACATTTTTAATTAAAAATTAATATGATTTTTCAAAATACTACATTTTAATTTTAATTTTTCACGAAGAAATCAAGATATTTTAAATAATTGTGATCAATAATAAATTCTTGAGAAATTTTAATTTTTAACAAATAAATATATTATGCACATGGTTATAATAGTATTTACATCAACGGGTAAACACGTGAATAAAAATGCATGGATAACTATATTTTATTTAAATAACTTTATTTTTATTTACTATTATTATTACTATTTATTTACTATTATTTTTATTTTAATAACTATATTTTCGAACTAGCAGTGTGAATAGAATAAACTGCATGTCTGCATAAGCATAATCTAGGTCAATACTTCTTCTCATTGATAACTGTACGTCCCGGGGTCTGCACTGCGCACATCCAAAGAACATTGAACTCAAAAATATCACTTTAGAATTCTGCAGCCATCAAATACGACTTCTTAAATCTAATCCTTAATTATGGATATAATCAAAAAACCTCAAGAGGAGGTAGTCGGTAGAGAATTTAGGTGGGTTGATTTTATTTTTGAAAAGGTATAGAGGAAAATTTATTTGATTCATCTGCAGCTGCTAACCAAATAAGTGATGATAAAAATTTAAAACATACTACAAGCCAAACAATTTATATCTTAATTTATTTATTTATTTAATAACCTAACCGGCTTAGAGCTGGCGAGAAATTAGCAGCATAATTGTGATGAATTGTTTCGCTCGTTGTGGATTTTCTAATTCTGTTGGTCCACAGCCCGAGTTAACTTCAAAATTCAAATAAAAATGTTTGCTTGTTCAAAACCATAACCATACCTATTTTGTCAACCAGATCCATACTAAACATCTTGGACAATGTGCTATTACGATGTTTTGTACACCTTCCACATCCAAATAGTATTTTATTTAGTAAAATTATTCGTTATTATTTTGTATTTTTATTTGTTTTAACTTGACACTTTTTTTTTCAATTTTATGGCTTACGTGTGCAGAATAGAAACTTTTTGACATTAAAAATATAATGTGTTTGTATTTTTGAACTAATATCGGTTTATATGTGGACAAATGGGTTTGGTCCCATCGTGTCCACTGTACATTGTTTCTGTATGTATATTAGACTAAATTATTGTAGAATAATTATTGTACCTCATACAATCATTGAATCTGATAAGTGACACTATTTATAGTCTTATAGATTCAATATTTATTAATTATGTATTTATGTTATTATTTAGTCTTAAAATAAAGATAAAACCAGTAAATTTTTAAGACTCAATTTTTATTTTACAAACTTACAGTCTTAAAAGTTCGAAGTAGAGCGGAAATAAAATAATGATTTAATCAATTTTATTCGTTTAACCTTTTGTGTCTGTCGTCCAACCACTTTATGATGATAAATTATTTAAATTTCACTGTTCAATATTATCAGTTGTCACTATTCCATGAAATCAATCATCATAAATAGGTATAAATACTTAACGGGGTGAGGATACTAGATCGTTTATTGTTAACGTTAGCCAATAAAATAAAATTAGAACATTATAATACAGTCAATTACCATAATTAGTCACGATCTAATCATCTTACATGCAATCAATGTCAAAGAATAATAATAATAATAATAATAATAATAATAATATAAATTAAAATTCTATGTTTATCACTTAAAAGTGTATTTAAATTTGTAAACGATAACAATAACAATAATAATGATTGATTGAAAATGTATGCAAACTAAATAATAACAAACAAATCATCTTGTTAGTTGTTCCTCCATATAGATATATATCTATATAGACGAGAAAAACTCCAAGGTGAGTATTGTATGTATTGTTTGAATAAACTATCCCAAAATTTATGTTTATTTTAATAAGGAAATTTGTTATGAATCAAATATAATTTTCGAATAGTTGTGCTCAGTGTTGACGTTCTTACTAAACTACCTCGACTGTTTTTCTCTTAAAATAAAGTGATTTTGAGTCTCTTTTCCAATACTTTCAAATGCAAAAATTTTGAATGTTTAACAAAATTGGTGTATAAACATTTTAAACAATAATGGATATTCAATATTGCATAGGTGACAAGTAGGACAATTGTAAAATGCTGTACCGGTCAAGTGATTTTATACATTTACTTTTTTACCTATTCAAAATTGTTAATAAAACAATAACGGATTTTCAATAAGGATGATAATTTGTCTGATATACAGTCATACAGGAATGTCCTCTTTTCACTATTGGGAGAGTTATGTGTTTATTTTGATATTATTGTTTTAATGGAATGCTCAGAAAAGCCAGAGAAACGTCGTTATGAAGTTTTTACTGATGATGTTGGGGATGTTTTTTATTCAATAGCTTATAAAATAATTTGTAAAATATAAAATAATGTAATTTGATTAATACATCACTTAGGTAAAACGTAATTGTACATGTACAGAAAACTGGTAGAAGAGAAAGGGAATAATGGTGAGATCGAACGGATTCAGTTATTTGATAACTTATTATTCCCACATCCCACTCGGATATTTCTTAGATTTAATTGGATTATACTCATTACATAATATTACGGACTAAAGAAATTACCTTGCCCTCCCAGCCTCCACCACCGTGTATGAGTGTATTGTAATGACCAACGATTATTACCTCTTTATCGAATAATCAATCGTTTTGCGCAGCGCCGCGTTCCCTACGTGTCGTACAATCATTCTATTAGCAAAATAGTAATTTTATCACGCACTGCAATTATTGTACACGGTGGATTCGAATACTGCGTAGGTATATAGTGCGCTGTTGTACCGTGTAAAAATACGTCTGTACACGGACAAAAAACAAACTCGTAGGAAAAGATAATAGAGTACACGTCTTGTTTTGTCATAATATTATATACGCAATTACCCGTGTGTTTTGCAGCCGTACGCGGTTAACACATCATATTATATTGTATGCGTATACTTGGATAAACAAAACGTCAGGGTCATCGAAACGTCACTGAAACCGTATAGGTAGTTAGGTACACGCGCGCACGGGGGCAACGTGTGAGCTTATATTTTTTGCGTTTCAGTGTTGCATTGGTAGACTGAACTTTTACTAAGGACCGCTTCGCATTTTACGCACAATATACATGTTACTGTGTTAGAAGTAAAATCATGAGATAATGATGTATTTTTCCCTGTAGTTGTATACTTGTACGTAGCTAATAGATATAGCCATACAGGAGGGCTATTAAAGTGACGAATCAAAACATATAATACTTAAATATAATCTATCAAGTATCATCAAGACCATGTGTAATGAATAATGATAAAATAATGTACGTAATACACATAACTAAATTCATCGTGCTATAACATGTATGACCCTATGACTTTGTTGTACTTGTAGAGCTCTGCACGCGGCATGTGTGTATAATGTTGCGGGCATACCTACACATAATATATGGTTTAAAAGTTGTTCTCGGGGATCTGCTCATATTATTTTTGTCAATTTTATAATTGTATATAATAAAATCGGTGATTTCACCAAGGATCATTGACAAGGAGGCGCGTTGTACTCTGGCCAATCCGTTACACACATAAATATATAATAATACCTAGTATGTTCAGTTACCATATGTCATAAAGAATACAAAATACGAAATAATATACCGAATAATTATTGTAATGGATGGACATCGGAAAATATTGAATACGCGTTCGTGTACGATAAAGAACGCAAAATATTTATGCAATACAGCGCGCGGTGTATGATTTTGTTTCGAAACACCAATATTATTGCGTTCTGGTGAAAGAGCTCGTGTACATGATGATGCAGCGTTTTAAGCTCAGTGGACGCACGTGGCCAGGAAAAAGGACACGTTCTCTCTAGGTCCCTTCGCAGGCTTTTTTGTACCTATATCATGCACACAGTGCGTATTAGTGTTAAATCAATTTTCGCTATAACGACCTATTTTTAATATTTCGCGAATCATCGCTTGACGCGGATCGAGTTATATTTAACCGCCAAGCAAAATATGAGCGGTATTCGTGTTTCGTTCTCATTGGAAAAGGCTCAAAGAAACGGAATTAATAGTGAAGGGTGTATAGCGTATACATGTTTTGTTGGAATCTATTTTTAGAACATCCTCGTCATAAAGTGCGCGATCTACGATCTACGGTACTACGCGGAGAATTCCCGACAATAATGTGGAATAATCCACGTTCTACCGGGTATGGCCAACGCTGAATTTCATCCCGAATCGATATACGGTCAATGTAAATATATTAAACTGGGTCGACAATCGACACCAATGGGAAAATGTGAAAAGAAAAAAGAAATGTTTAATCTAAGGAATAAACATTGAACGTGTAAAAAATCTGCCACCCGAGACAACAGATCTCTGCACATGTACCCCCCTCTCTCAAACCAAGGACCTGACCCTGGTATTAAACCATATTATTTTAAACACTATACGTCCGTAGGTCGAAGCCGTTATTTTTACACAATGTTCTGCGCAATCGACGACGTTTTTTGTTATTTTTCTGGCGGTGCCCATCTTCAAAATCCGTTTCCATTGGCTGCCGACTAGACCAGGGGTGGTTTTAGGATTCAAATTTCATATGGACACGAACAGATTTATAAGAAAAACTTTTGAGTTCATGTTAATCCTTAATCGTCAAATTTTTCCCTTAAAAATTAATGCATAAAAATAAAAAATAGGTACTCAAAAATGTATTATAAGTAAATTTTCTTTGTTCTTTATACAATATGTAATTGAATGTATTATGCAAGTATAAAGTATATTTTTATTATTTGTTACGAAAAAACATAATAGGTATGCATACCCAAGGAACAGGAACTAATATTATTTTAAACTTGAAATTGCATTCTTCCATTAATCATTTTTCCAAACACTTATTCTATAGCACTGACATCGGTGTCTTTTTAACAGTTTTTCCAAGTTCTCGGTATAGATAATAAACCGAGGTTATGTACTTAAAATCTTGTGATTTGCATTGTATAGCTGCTGGTGTCATGCGAGGAGTTTTGAAAAGAAAAACTACCTACGTTCAGTGTCTGGCCGAGGACACAGGGATTACCGTTGACCGATCAAAACAATGTTGGTACGGGCACCCTGCACACACGCTGTAGAACCGCCACTGGGCTGGACCGCGTCGGACGGACGCCTTGGGGCGGGTATAACGTGTGCCAGCAATATTATTATAGCGTACGGTAATACGGCACAACAGACAAAGGGCACGGCATTGACCACGCAGACCTAACCGCCCCGTTTTCCCGTGTGTGGTGTATAAATAATTATTATCATGGTACGCGCGCACACGTAAATATAATATTATAATATTACAATGAGTGAGTGACCCTATTATTACGTATCTGACGCCAATCATACGATATTCCTATATTCGGTCGAGGGGCTACACTGTCTCCATGTGTTTTTTTTTTCCAGAACCGTTTCATTTCTCTCCCCACGTCCTGATAAAAACAACAATAATAATAATAAATAATAATAATAATCGGCAATCTCTCTATTATCGCGAAAGTACATGATTTCGTCCTTTCCGTCACCGTGAGCCCGTCTGTCCGAACGTCCGTCGAATTAATGCAAATTTTTCGTTTTTTATCCGTTTCCAACATACATTCAAAATTTCGCCATTAAACGGAATTCCGTTAGGGTGGTGGTGTTCCACTTCAACTGAGGTAAGATAGTTATTGCGGGTTTCGCATTTTTTTTTTTTTTTGTCATTGTCTCGGTCCTTCCGCGAACGCCGTGCCGCATGGTGACTCGTCGACACGGGCCGAGCAGTGAGCACCACAGTTCATGTGTGTTTTACGACAGTCGACAGATGGTCGACCGAAACGGTCTGGTTTACTCACCGAAATGGTCAACTAGTTACTAGTTGAACTGATCACTCTCCTAACCGCAATCGTTTTCGATTGATCTGTAGACATTTGTCGGTTGATTATTTGCATAATCATTGTCATACTGTTTGAAACTTTGACTTGTCGCCATAATTCGGACACTGCCCATTTCTTTGAATATTCAAAAACCAATCAAAATACGTTGTAATTTTTCAGTTAGGTTAGGTTTTGCTTACATACTTTCTGTCATTGTTTGTTATTTAGGATATTAACTTTATTTCTACTAGGAACCTTGTTTCTATTCCGTATGTTTTTTTTCTAGATATAGAAGTTTATACTCATCTTTCTAACAACTAAGCATATGGTGTAGTGTACCTATGAAAAATAACATTCAAGTTATATATAACATATATATATATTACTTATATAATTGTTTTCTATCATTCTATCAGTTATAATTTGGCGTTTTTGTTGTTGAATAATTTTGACAAAATAACAATACATTTTAATGTAGAGTGCAAATTGATTTGTTGATTAAAGAGGTGGAACGATGGCGATGTAAATACCTACAAATTAAATGTTCAAGGTTAATCTAATAGAACTTAAATTCAGAATAATTTTTGTAAAGTGTTTTGACCATTATTAACTGTGAGTGAATTGTACATTGTAAGACAAAAAAAACACCAATCATTTTTTATTTAATTTCACACTTGTTTAACATTAATATTTCTAAATGCTTATTAATGCTTATTATAATTTATGGATTACTCAGTAATATACTTTTATTTGTGCAAGTACTGATTGTATCAGTTTCTTTTAAAAAATGTAATTGTGCTTTATTTGTATTTGTTATTCAAGTGTTTTGTAATCTATAACATTCATTTAAACACGTGATTAGATATTACCCATTTGTTGAAATATTATACTGCTTAGTGTATTGAAATAGTTTTTTTTAAATTAGTAAAATATATTTTAATTATTTAAATATTCAAAAATTTGAAAAATAAATCAAAATATGTATAATATTTATTAAATTGTATACAATTTGAAATATTATTTTAAAAAGTGATGTCTGAAAATCTTATATGATTACATACTGATCTTTGATCTTTATTTGTGTGAACACTGATAAGGTAGATTAATATAATGTATAAAAGTGTTACTATTAACAGTTTTCATTCCTTTACTCTGAACTCCAAGTGATCCATGTTTCACTTGTACATTTCCTCAACTTTATTTATTATGCAAATATTGTTTTACGGAATACCTGGGTAGGTTATGATAAAATTATTCTAAGAGCTTTATTTATTGAAAATATTTTATTTTTATGTAATATATTTTAAAATGTTCAAACATTATATTTACAGGGACAGTGTCAGCTGGTAAAGTGGTGTGCAACAGGAAACGCTTGGTGTACAGTGAATTGGCAATCTGGACTAAACGTAGATCCACCGTGGCGTTGCTGACATTATTTCTGTGATTAAGCGTTATACTGTTGTCTAAAATATCGCTACTGAGCTGCCTCGTAAGTAATATATTTAGTTGTAAACTAAAATTAATTTTGATTTATATAATAATATTTGAAAGAGTTTCTTTGAAATCAATATTTTTAAGACTGAGTAAGTATCAATATATTAGTGTACCTGTAAATATGTTGTAAATTTTTTTTTTTTTTATACAATAAGTTCAATAATACTGAATATTTATGGTTAATCATTTTAAGTACAATCTTTTTTTCATTGATTTAAAATAATAAAAATATCTGAAGAAATTAATTGAATACATTTATGAATATTTAAATAGATTACTTATAAGCATTTAAAGTAAAACCATCAACGATTTACCAGTAATATTAAAGGAAACTGTAATTTTGAATAAGAAGATTAAATTGGATATCTATTCAAGTAGTAATTAGTTTGCATAGGTAATATAAACCATTATTATTGAAATTTAAAGATAAATTTTAATGCTGTATTGATATTATTTAATTAAATATCTGATGGAAAATTGTTATCTAATTTGTACTTTGACTTAGATATTTTGCTGTATTAATCATTTCATGTAGTTAAAAAAATAATTAAAATAAAAATAACTTACATTAATAGTTACTTATTTGATACATAAAAAATGCTCAGTAATTTATATTGGGTTTTTTTCAAAACATGTTTCATTTAAATGCCTTCAAAACCTTATGAAAAATATATCCAAATTGAATTATTAAAATAGGTGTTATTACCATGATTATTATATTTTGTTTAAATCTATAACACATCTAAAATAATAATCGAATAATGAATTTAAGTATTTTTTGTACTGTAAAAATCATAAATATTTTATTATTCTATGATACTCGAGGGAATAAAATTGAGATTGCCCATAAATCTAAATTAATGGAAGTTATTAAAAACAAGAACAAATTATAATACAAAGATTTATAAGAGAGTTTCAATCTAAGTTCATTTATTTACTTTTGTGTATTTCATTTACTTATATTTCACAATATCCATTAAGTCATAAAGGTTAAATTGATCGAAAAAAATGTATCTTAATTAAATGTATTTTTTAAATGAATGAATATAAAATACCAGTAATTGGTAATATCTCTTTGATTACCTATTATTGATATTATTTAAAGTTGATTATATTTGCTGATGAGTTCTGGTAGTATAATGCAAGGGTATCCAAAGGTTTTTACTATTTATCGAGTGCCATTTGTAAAATTAAAAGCACTTTATCAGACCAAAAGTATGTGAACACTTAATTTTTAATTTTATAGAAATATAAAAACGGAAGAATTAAAAAATGTATTTACATTATATTATAGTTTTAAAGTGTAATTCACTAGTGTGAATTTATATTACTTGTTACTATTAGTATTATTATATTACTTTATCCTTGTTAAATTATTAAAAACATGTTTTCTATTAATGTAATTTTTTTTTTTTTACAGTTTACCTTTTCAATTTACTAACTAATTGGTGATTAAATATAGTATATAAGACTTTAGTTGTATTATACAAGCAAAATAAGTATGAGAATTTGTGGGCTTGAAGAACAAATTCATGTCATTGATAATAACGTGACAGTTGAAGAAATTATTAAGGATATAGTTAGAACAAAGGTAATGTTCCAATTCAAAGTCTGCCATATCTAATATATTCTATATTTATATTTTATTACCCATATATTTTTATTTAATAACATATTGTATACCTTTTCTTATTCAGGAAATATCTGATCCTTTTTATATATTTGATATTGGAGATCTTGTCTACAAAGCAAAAATATGGCAGCAAAAAATGCCTCGTGTAAAACCATTCTATGGTAAGTTTGGCTGAAATTGATTTATAAATTACTTATTATTAATTATCTCAATTCTAAATATTCAAATCTTATTTCCACTCAAATAATATATGAATAATTTATTTCTTACACCAGGTTACTTTATTCCTTAGTTGTATGGTTTATACTTAAAACAAATGTTTTCATTTTTAATCATATGAGAGAAACATTATATTTTGTATAATACATAATGTTTACTAATTGATTAGTTCAAAAGTATGTTAATTTGATTCAATTGGTTGGTTTTATTAGTTTTAAGTATAAAAGACAAAACTTAATACTAAATTAATTATAATTGACCCCATATTGTTTGGTCTCATGTTTATGATTACATAATAAAAATTTTAGTGACCTTGATATTATTTATTTTAATTTTTGATTTTAATTTACAGCAATCTACTAGTGAAAAGTGATTGTTATTTGAATTCATGATATAATTAATTTAACTAACTATTATATTTTATATAAAGTATGAAATAATTTTGTTATAAATAATGTTCAATGCTTGAAAAAACCATCATGACTTTCATAGTCACATTTTATTTTATTATTTTATTATTATACTAAGAAATATTTATTTTATATAAAATAAAAGTTTTTTTCGTTAAATTTCTTTTTTGACTTGGTAGAGATTCTATTTAAATAAAACTGGAATTAAGAATTTTGATTTTTTTTTTCTGGAAAATAAAATAGGAATTTAGGACTTAACATGCAATTTTTAATTCATTGAAGAATATAACTTGATCTATATTGAATTATATTTTCTTCAGATCAAATACATAATATAAAACTGTACAAAAACCATCAATTTGTAAACATATTTTATGAGATTTTAAGCTTTATTGACACAAAAATTAGGTTAATATTTTATTTATTTTTTTAATTTTAGTTTTAAATGAATATGTAGTTAGTTAATTTTTTTGAATTTTATGTGATGTGCTTGAAAATAATATAAAATTATCCTATTTTTAGTCTCAATTGTATGTACTAATTGTAAAATAATCTTGCTTTTAAACTTAAAATACATAATATTCTGACTTACTCTTACAGTATATTTTACTCTACTATATGGAAATGTAACTGGATAAAAACCCATTATTTTATATTGTCTGTTACTTTTAATTTGAAATATCTCTGAACATGTTAATGATTTGCTTATCTCATATAAAGTTAAGTATTAATTACAATACATTTTCTAGTGTTCATTTATGTAATTATACTTTGGCTTAGTACTTATAATTAAGTAATATATTTCAGCTGTGAAGTGCAACGACAATTCTCTTGCGTTAGAAACTTTAGCTGCCTTTGGAATGAGTTTCGATTGTGCTTCCAAGGTAAGATTATTAATTTACAAATATTAATTTAATTATTGTGGTAGAACATAAATTGATTAAACAATTTTTTTTGAAGGCGGAAATAAAAAAAGTGTTGGATTTAGGAGTAAGTCCATCCCGTATAATATTCGCTAATCCTGCAAAAATGACTTCTCATATCAAGTATGCTATGAATCAATGTGTTGATTTAACAACATTTGACAATGAACTGGAACTTTACAAAATTAAATCTATTCATCCATCTTGCAAGTAAGTTATATGTAGCTATTTCATCAAAACTTAAATATCTATTATAATGTTAATATTTTAGCCTGGTTATTCGAATTCGTTGTGATGCAACTGAAACACAATGTCCACTGGGTATCAAATTTGGTTGTGATCCTCAAACTGAAGCACCCGGTCTAATGTCATTGGCGCGTGATTTAGGCTTATCCATTGTAGGAGTGAGTTTTCATGTTGGTTCAGGATGCAATGAACCAGTTGCTTTTCGAAGGGCAATTTCTGCTGCTGCAACAATTTTCAACCATGCTCAGCAATTAGGTTTCATGAATATGAACTTGTTGAATATAGGTGGAGGATTTCCTGGGAATAAGAATACATCATTGGACAAAGTATGTAACTTGTCTAAAGTGTATCTACATATGAATTTTTTATTTAAAATTTTTACTTATAGCATTACAATTTCTAGATTTCAGATGTAGTGAATGACGCCCTTAATGAATGGTTTCCTCCAAGCAGTGGAGTGACTATTATGGCAGAGCCAGGAAGATTTTTTATGGCTTCAGCATTTACACTTGCTACCAAAATCCATTCAATAAAGAGACGATCAAATGACAAAGATCATATCATGTATTTCATCAATGATGGAGTATATGGTTCTTTCAATAGTATACTCTATGATCACTCGATTGTTGAGCCCAAACCTTTGAACGTGAGTTGCAAGTTATATTCTGGATATTTATTTAACTTTGAATTAAATTAAACTTGTCTTTTGATACTGTAGGATTACCCAATGAGTCCAATTTCTCAAAGTTCCATCTGGGGACCTACTTGTGATGGATTAGATCAGGTGGTTGCTTTGGTGGACCTACCTCTTATGAGTATGGGCGATTGGATTACTTTTGATGACATGGGAGCTTATACAATACCTGTAGCTAGTACATTTAATGGATTTCCCCTACCAAAAGTCTTTGCTATCGCCAACCGAGAAATTTGGTTGGTAATTGTTTATAATATGAAAAGTGTATCAAGTATTGATAATTTGGTATATTGTTTAATTATGTTATACATTTTTTTAGGCACAAGCTGAAAAATTTAATGCCAATATCAGAGGATCACTTTACAACCGTGCCCATTGTTGCAACTATCAAGATGGTTCGATCAGATTCGAGCGATGAAGATAACTGGGATGAAAATGATTTGGACTATACCAGAAAATATCCATGTCTTCATTTGAAAAATTCGTTTTCTTTGCCTGAAGCATGAGTTTTTGTTTGTATAATGAAATAACTTAGTTTTGGTTTTATTATATTTAAAATTAGTTGTAAGTTTCTGTTAGCATCAATTGAATTGAGTAAAGAGGCAGCTCTCCATTTATACACAAATAATACATTTTAATCATTTAATTTATCCTTTACCATAGTTTAAGATTCGTTGTCTTTTGAATATAATGATGATATTTATTGGTGCGTTGTGTAATGTTTACCGTTTGAAACTCATTATGAATAATTAACAATAATGTATTTAACACTAGCATATTAGACAACTGACCATATACAATTAATGTTTTTTTAATTGACAAATACAAAGATTGTGACACTTATAAAACTAAATATGTTTTTCTCACTTTTTTATGGTTTTGTTAGTCATTATTTTTTTTATCAAATTACCTCTGAAGTAATTATATTATGATATGTTATTATGTATCTAAATAGACACCAAATATTCTGTTGTCTCTTTTAATAATAGTCTCATAATGTGAAATAGTTATATTTGTTGTATAAAAGCAAATAGTTGATTCAACCTTAGGAATTTTCCTATCAAGCACTTAATGGAATAACTCCATTAGGAATTAATATGATTCTGAGTGAGATTAGATTTATGTGGATAATTTATACCTTTATAATCTTGGCAATAAAACATATTTAGCAAAAAGACAACAAATATTTGAAAAAATACTTGCAGTATAATTATGTGTGGATAATAGAACAATAAACCCTGGATCTATATTTTAAAAACTCTTAATTTAATTGCAAGGGTTCAATGTATTTTTCTTTAAAAATGTGTTATAATTTAACCATGATTATTTAATTATTACGCCCAACTATTGTTTAAATTCTGAAATAAGTAAAAATAATATTAAGAATAATAATAGTAAAAACGAATGGGCCTCGCGTTGCTGTACAGTTGGGGGTGGAGTGAACCTCGTTTATAGGATAGGTCATAATTACAATGGATTTGTTAAATTTGAATGCAATGATAGATATCATTCTATACAAATAATGATTCTGAAAGGAGTTAATATGTTTGTCTAAAATGGGTATATAATAATGTATTTTATATTTAAATTGAAATATAATGCAATAGTATGCAATTTCGTAAAAATTTAAATTTCAAACAGTCATCAAATTTTTTCCTCTTAGTAGTTCGGTAGAAATTTTTTTAAAGATTTTTGAAGAGTAGCTTATGGATATCCTAGTGTTAAAATTTTGAACCTTAAGTATAAACAGAAAAAATTTTATGAATTTTTGTCTACAAAATAACTTGCAAATTTTCGTGATTTTGACACATTTTATACAAATTTGAGCTTTATGGGCTTATAAAAAAAATTTGAGTTAAACGATCTCCGATATTTTTTTAGGTACGATAAGTTAAACTTATTATAAACCTTGTATTAAATTTTCAAGGGTTTTCGGCCAGCCAATTAAATTTCATAGATGTTTAAAAAAAAATTATTTACAAAAATAAAAAATTTAAATTGTCTATAAATAAGTCAAAATACTATGAAAACATAACCACGTTTAGAGAATGCCGTTATAAAGATTTGGTGAAAACTTCAAGTTGTTGTGGTTTTTCGTTTTCGTTTTTGAGTTGGAGCATTTTATTAAAATGAATTTTGTAAAAACGTGATTTTGCGTAAAATTTCCCGTTTTTTTCGTAATTTTTTTATCGTTTTTTTCAATTTTTTTAAAAAGTATAGAAAAAGTTGGATTTTTGACCAACCTAAGTACCATCTACATTCACTTTCCTTTTAGAAAAGTTGCTGTTTAAGTAAATCGAAGCATTTTTACTGCAAAAAAAGGTGTTGTCAGATACAAAAAAAAAAAAAAAAACATCATTGTAAAATCAATAGATTCTATCACTCCGTTCAGAATCTAAAAAATGTTTGTACCGTAATAAGCTATTACACAATAAGAAGAAACCTTAAACTGGTTATTATCAAAATGTAAAAAACTTGCGCATTAAATTAGATATGTTATAAGATATAATATTCTATTATGTAATAATGATTATTTCATTGTTGGTTGAAACCTGGCCTTTGGTTGAATGCTGATATACTTGTTGCCGAACTAGGCTTTGATAGTTATAATGTATTTTGTGCGGTCCACAATGATAAAATAAGTAAATTTACTAGAGGAGGTGGAGTAGCAATATTTGTAATTTAAACATTTGAAACCAAGCTTATTAATCTACCGTACAATAATCTACAACTATTTGTACTGATCAAAAGTAAGAATTATATTGAATGTGTTATTGGCATTTGTTATAATCCGCCGCTAAGCTATTGCGTCTATAATACCCATGTTGAACGGTCGAGTGGTTATTCAATAAATAGTAAATATAAATTTGATGTGTGGTAGCTAGAATTCGGTGTGTCCAAAAATAGTTTTCGACTCTGTCGTCGTTGAATCTTTATCAATCAAATAATGTTCTAAATAATCATTCTCCGCTTGATTTGGTTTCTTCAAATAATTTTCAAACCATCTGACTATAGTATTGTCATTTATATAATCTGTGGTATTATTCTAATAGATAAGTATCACCCGTTATTAATTACTGAATTTTTCTTAGTTGACCATAATAGCGCAGAATAAATTTCATTTATCCTGTGATAATAGTCAACAGTCATAAACTCATAAATCATAATGTCTTTTAAGAGGGCGTCACACACGCATGTGTTGTCTTCGTCTTATAAATAAACGTACAACATGGCAAATCTGCGTTGAGTAGAACTAATTTTATGTTGTTGGCTTGTTGCTTTTAATTTTAGAGTAATTTGACACTATCGATCTCAAAGGGAAGTATATTATCTGTATCTTTTCGAAATATTTTTTACCAAGTTTTAATTTCTATGCGAGATGCGAGTTTTTTTAAATTGTAAACTTTACATAGTCATAACTCGCTAGAAAATTA
This sequence comes from Chaitophorus viminalis, assembly GCA_025469195.1. NCBI lineage: Eukaryota > Metazoa > Arthropoda > Insecta > Hemiptera > Aphididae > Chaitophorus > Chaitophorus viminalis. Next base: position 19,700 of record JAIPRK010000961.1, read on the forward strand.
AAATTTCGTAAAAAACCTTTCATGAAGACATAGATAGTATAGTATACTTCCCTTTAAGTTCGATAATGTGAAATTACTCTAATATTAAAGCTAAAAACACAACATAAGTTTTACTCAACACAGATTTGCCATGTTGTACGTTTGTAACACATGTGGGTGTGACGCCCTCTTAAAGCTTGATATTACGATTTTAATAAGACAATTTCAACACCATGAAAAGTATCTATTAACTGTTTGCTAGTTTTGATTGGTCTATTATGTATTGTATTGATGATGTTAATGATGCTTTAAATTTATTTTTTGAAGTACGAGTAGTGTTGAATGCTATTGAAGTACTGAACTTAGTTCCCAAACCACGTTCGTTGCAACCTAAAATATTTATAATTTTTCTCGTGATTATAATTTGTAATAATTTGTACAGGAAATCGTTCACTCTGAAAAATTCATTTTTTTCTGGAGAAGTCAGGATAACGTTACTGTGGTCCTTCCACCTTTTAAAAGAACTATTCTATAAAATTTAACATGCAAATAATTAGTATGTAATTTGTTTTATCCTTTTCGGAATGTTTATAAGACTCGTTCACCCTGAAAAATTCATTTATGGTAGAACGGATTGGTGTCACTCCAACTGCTATTTTCCGCTAATCAAACATATTTTATACTTGTTATCAATATTGTCTTGAGTAAATATGTTTAAAACTAATGGTTGTTCAGTAATGTTGTAAATATCACAATAAAACATATTATAATATAATTTTAATGTATTAAACAAAAAGATCAAAACATTATTTTATTACCTACATTTACTTTTATTATTTTTTTGATTTTTGGTTTATTAAATTATATATATTTTTTTAGTATACGACATACGTACTAGATATCTATACATTTTATCACTTATTTATTATTGAAGTGTATTGATTGGATATTGTTTTATAAACTTTCAAGCTCACATGGTTACCGGTTACCTATGCATAAGTTGTAATAACGAACTACATGTCTATATAAAATACTTCATAAACATAAAATAAAATTAGGTAGTGTTACTAGGCAATAGTAATAATTATCAATTAAGCATTATAAAAACCTACATTAAAATACTCTTTCAATGTATCTTACATTATGTTTAGAATTTGCAACAAAGTGATAAATAATGAACGATTTGCAGGCTGCAGTACTTACAGTTTCATTTTGAAACTTAAATAGAAAAGCTCAGGTATTGGTAGTCGTATAGATCATTTCAGAGCATATACTTATAATAATTTTATGAAAATACTATCTTTGTAAAAAATCTGTTTTTATTCGAGTATTAACATTGAAACACAAATAAAATATACTACATTAAAAAAAAAAAAGATTTATATAAGGTCAACTTACTAATACTATACTTATAATTTTTAACTTATACTGCATACTCGGGGGTGGATCTAGGAATGAAAAATGCTAAAATGTTGAAATGTTAAATGAAAGTAATAGGACCAAATTTGAGTTCACAAGTTCGCCGCTCGATAAGCAAGAAGAAACAATTCATGGTTTTGTTTAAATATTTAAAATAGGGAACAGCACTGCTAGGCGTTGATAAGTTTGTTGAAGTTTAGAATGTTTAGATGATAAATGCGGCCAGTGGTCACCAGGTTAGTCTTTTGTCCAACGTTACATCGATATACTTGACGGTCGGTTTTCAAGGGATTGTTACGTTGCTAAAATTCTGCGATGATGGAGTACGGTTATGACGTAGACTGAACACAATTAGACTTTTCGATGGATTTACTGATGGTTTCCCATTATTGCACAAAAAAGATAAAGTATTTAAATTATTTTGAAAATTAATTGTTATTGCTTCTATACTGCGAGATTCAGTGTGTATGTTACTGGAAATATGGATAATTCAGGTATTTTGCAAAATGTCTGGGTATATAACCTAAAGGTATTTTATAACATACCTTGGCATTATATAACATGCCAATTTCTTAATATTTTAATTTATTATATTATAATATTAATATAATTGTAATATATTGTTATATTTTATTACTCGTTTGCTGACAAAATTTAATTTAGATCTATTAGTATATTTTTGTACATATTACTTTACTACATATATTATTTAATTAAATTACTATTATTTATAACTTTTACTCGAACTATTTGTTATTTATTACAACATGTTGCACACAAATAATATTTTTAAGTGCACAAAACATTATTTAAATGCATATTTTATTTTGACTCTTGGCAAAACAAACTTATTTTAAAAATCCTTGACCAGTTCTTGTGGGCTGTTTCTTTGCAACTGTTCGTAATGTCACTTCTATGTCTGTTGGAACTTCCGTAAATTGGTTTAGTAGTTTTTACTGGCGTACTGTAAACTGACTTCTGGCGAACAACTGCTTCAGAACTCTATCTAAATTTGAATACAGGGATTCTCAAGATCTTCATGCACCTCACTATTTGCTTCACTGAGTATTTTACAAGGAGTTGTAGAGGTTCAAACTGATCAAAGTGTTATTATATTGAATAATGTAAGCATATGCTAAATCTAATTGCGCGGCATTGTTTATAGGCAATTCAGGTACATCAATGTCGTAGGATCTTTTTTTACGGTATTTTGAAAATGTTCGGTTGCTTATATTATTATTATATCGGTGGAAGTGATGGATTTACAACTTTTAAGTTTTATTGTGGAGTTAATTTTTTTGATGATAAATCTTTATCTCAAGCACGGTTGTAAATAAAAATATAATGGTCACAAGAGCGGATCCAGGGGGTGAGAGGCACTGGGGGAAAGGCCACCCTCATAACCAATAAAAGTACCTAATGGTTTTAAATGTATTATATAGGTAATATAATATTATAAGTGTTTTGTGTGAAGAAAAATTTAAAATAACCAATCTTATATACTACCATATTATATGAATTTAGTATGATAAAAATGAAATGATACAATGTGATTTATTTATCATAATCACAATAAACAAGTACTTACCATTAACACGAACCATATCAAATATATAGGTGGAAATTAAATATTATTGGTATATTATGCTATTATACATTTATAGTTTATACCTATCTGTAATCCATCGATAATATGCTAAATAACACTTGAAATTAAATAACTTTATTTATTACATAATTTCTGAAATGTTCACAATATAACTATATCAGTGATCGGTCGTATATTTAAATTCTAAATTCGCTTCTCATTTTTTATTGATTTTTATTGATAGTGATAAAAAACCATTTTTAAATTTTTTTATGTTAAATATACTAATATAGATTAATTGAATATTATTTCATAAGTAGAACCAAAGACAAAAGTTTATAAAAGGGATAATAATTAAGGAGATTTTTTGGTGGGGGAGGGGAAATATTACGCCTATTATGGTCACTATACCCGTAAATATATGCTAGATCCGCCATTAAATGGTCATAATATATGTTATAAATCTAACCATGGTAATTATAAAATTTGTTTTTGTTTATTAGTCACATTGATTGTAGAATAAACGTTATTTATACTGTAATCAATGTCAGTAACTTTAATTTGAACTGTGAAAATGTAGGAATATAGAAGTTTCTTTACACTGTTCGCATATTATTTAAAAACTGTAGTTGTGAACTATAAATATGTATATGGATTAGAAATTAACGACCCAAATACAGTTCTGATCAAGTACTTATTAATTTAATGAATATTCTTATTTAAATATTATAATATATAGTTTAGGAAATTTTGTTATAACTCAGTATTATTTTTAATGGATAAATAATTTAATAATTATTTAATAAAAAGAAAAAAATAGTAAAATAAAATTTTAAAATATCAAGGTTAGGCGGAGTAATATTCATATAGATAGTAAAATTACTTCTGTTATCTACGGTAAAATTACGTTTCAGATCCCATTGTGCAGACGTCATTGTTGAAGGTACACAATAGTATTTTATGTGGAATGTTACTCGTTTTATATTTCATTAACGTCTGTTAAATATTTTCATTTTTATCAAAAAACAAAAAGAATTATTCAAATTTTACTCATAAATTATAATGAATAATTGTTGACAAATTTAGAGCATTATTTTTTAAAAATTTTTTTTACTATCATTGTCCCTGTGATATTTAGCTTAAACATTACAACCTATGTTATTAAATGATATTAATATTTTATTCCCATTGCTTTTATTTTGCGATAATTAAGTTCTTCCACGTGCTTCTCCTCCAAATTGAGCATATGTTGGCAATGTAATACAAAATAATTCAATTGTTATTAAAAATAATATGTAAATATAATAATAATATAAAGTGATAGTGAAAAAAACATTTCAGTGGGTGATACACGTCGTATCCTCACAAGCATAGACTGATATATATAAATAGATAATAGCTAAATGGAACATTCAGCATGATGACGAGTGCTGGATCTGGAGCTTGTTCTGAAGTATATATTTGATGTATTTTAATCAATAGATAAACTTTATACTTGATAAAGAAAATCCTAATCGATCAAATAAAAATTGTCAGGTTCGGGTGAAGTTCCAGGTTATTATGTAAAATATGTCATTGTTTCACTGTTTAAAAGTGCCAAATTATAATCTTAACAATAGCTGAGCTGGAATTTCTTGTGTTATACTGTGTTAACAAAAATGTGCTCAACTAAGTTTGTTTCATCAATTATTTTAACGAGACATTCTGTTTTAACTATCGACCCTGACACCCAGTGAAGACATTTGATTTCAAATGGAATGCTCCTGTTAGATGGTATACTTATATCTATGTTTTGACAGTACAGTTGAAATTTGTGACCGGTGAAACATTTTGCGCCGTCATAAGTGTTTGTGTTTGGACTTTGGAATACCAACACGTGCGATAACTGCTGAGAATTTGTTTACTATAATTATCTATGTTGTTATTGAATTAACCTAAAATACCTCTAACCATTTTCTAATCGTGGTAGATATTGTAAAAAATATTTGATCTGAATAATGGACTTAGAAAATGACAGTGAACTCTAGTGACTATAAAGTATAGTCCACGGTTTCTGTGTTCACTTCAATGGAGATATATTGCTTTTGGTGGATTTTATCTAATATTAATAGACATTCATCAAAATTTCGTACTATAATTTCAAGTTTTTTTTGGCCACCAGAGATCCTCAAAAATATGATTACACTAAACTACAGTTCATACTTGATGCAACTATGTCATAAGTATTAAGTTTTAAGGATTTAAGGATTATCTTAATACAATTGTGCGAAATTCAGTTGGTATAACATTATGCATAATGTTTGTAGGTACAATGTTCACATATTATTATATATCTACTATATGTTTTGAATAGTATATTATTAGCAGTGGTTCCGTAAAATTTTCAATTCAAAGCGATATTTAGGAGCTAAGGTTATCCCATGTAGTGACGGATTTTTAACATTTTCTTGGGAGGGTCCTGGAAAATTATATGTATTTCTAACGCGTAATACGTGTCAAATATTCAATTGTTATCATGGAGACATGGAATCAATCCATATAATATACAGCCATCGTCCGTCGATCATTGTCATATGTCATTATAATACAATTGAATAAAACTAATTATATAAAATATATATATATGAGAACATCGGCGTCTGGGAGGGGGGGGTCCCTTGTAAATCCGTTACTGATCTCATGGCACCCTAGATGACACTGGTAATCTTTTTTTTTTCAACAAACCAAACCAGAAATAATTATAATGGATATTCATATAACAGTTGGGGGTGCAGCGTACCTGTAAAGATACAGCGGTGCACTCTTTGGGAACCGCTGTTTTAAAGTGTCGATGATTTGATGGTTTTTGTTTTATTTTATAATTAGTATTATAAAAATCTATTTATAAAATGAAATGTAATACTCTATGGGTATAAAATATTACTTACTTTTGTTATATACAAGTATAGGTACTGATGGCGTATTGGCGTATGATGCAGTCTGTACATTCCATTAATGTTAAATAGGACTCAATGCATGTATTGTATACAGCCACAGTGTGGTTTCTATTTGAGAATCTGTCGCGTTGTAAATTTCAAGTAATAATTATTTTGACTATTTGATTTTACTATGGAGCACGAGTAATTATTATTCAAGTTATGTTTTCTTCGTCAACAAATTTTAAATTTGACCAATCTTGGAACAAATAGAAAATGTTGATTATTTCAAATTTTAAAGTACGATGTTATAATTTTATTTTAATGATCTGGAAAGTATAATACAATATTAGTAAGGTTTATTACATTTACATAACTGTATTACTTTTATAGTTTTATTTTATTCTACTCTCTCAACTCGGGTTCCAAATAAATGAGCATACACATACATGCATGGGTATTCCCCTGAATATTTATTTAATCGCTTCACATACCATTGTAATTAATAATTCAAAGTACCAGACGTACCTCAGGTACATACCGACATTCGTTACTCATTTCTTGAGATAATATAATATTCTGTTTACACAATTGCTCAGGTTTGACGTGTGTTAGATTTTTACAAGCGAGAATGGTCTTCTGCATGTTTTCCTTGCAATAAAATTATCAACACATCTAACCAGTAACCGTTCGTAAGAGAAGATAAAATAAATAATATTAATGCGGTTTTTGAATATTCATATAGCTACAGGTCTACAGATCAATAATATGTATTTTATAGTTCACTAAAATAGTGATACGAAAGAAAAAAACATAAATATAAAATTTATAATAGCGCATTTACACTGGTATTACACGACAGAAGAAAACAATTTGGGAGAGGTATTTGTAAACCACTTGTAAAACGCTCATTTTCAAGTATAAAATATTAAACATAAGTATCTCTTGTATTTATATATATATATATATATTTTTAAATGTTGTAATAATTAATAAGTTCAATATTTCTTATATATTGACTATCTATCTTAGTCGTTGTATGTGTGATGTCTATATTGGCTTGGCGATGTGTGTGCATGAACTCAATCAGCCGTTGTCAACGATGATTACTTGTCAGTTGCCATTACTAATGTTAATAAGTGATCATCAACCTTGACAGTGAAATAAGAACTTTTTGAGCTTAACATTTTTTTGTTCATATCGTACACATTAAGAATAGTATATAGGAAACATATTATGTAGTACACAAAAGACGGCATACTACCCAATTCAACTCGGCACCTTGCTTAGTATCAGTATACTGTACCCTCGTTAGATCGATATTAGATTATGGATCTATAGTTTGGAACCCATCTCTTCAAGTCGAAAAAAAACTGGTCAAACGGGTTCAATCTCGTTTTCTTAGTCTAGCTGGATTTTTACTAAAAATTAACCACCCTCAGCATGATTACTCACCAGTCATGAGAATTCTAAACCTCAATTTACTAGAGAATAGGTGAGAAAAGACGGACCGACTTTTTGTGTTCAACCTACTTCACGGGAAGGTTGACTCATGCCATCTTCTGGAACGCATAAATATACGTGTACCAAGTGTTCACACTAGATCCAAAGAACCATTTCTCATTTCTGCTTTAAGGTCCAATTTTTTAATGAATGATCCTTTAATCAGAGCTATGCGCTCTTTATATAATATTGATTTTGATCTTTGGCCTTAATACAATTTTCACTAGTACTTCTCGTTTGTATATATAATTATCATATAATTATCTAATTATGTCATTTGTATTATTATTGTAAAAGCCGTTAGGTGTTTATTCATAAAAATAAATAAATAAAATAAATTAAAGGCGCGTATCAAAATCAATCTAATAAAATTATGTAAATAAACGCTAACAATAGATATCTACTAACCGGGAGACATGGACTCGTACCAGAACTATACGTTTCGAGGGAAGTCTGGTAGGCGCCCTTGATCGACCAACTAAACCTGACCGTATGATGCACGTCATCATCATCGGGCACTCATCAGGCGTTTCTGTGCCGGGCGGCCGTGGACATGACAGCTGCGGAGTTGGTAACACGGGTGCGTCGCTTGCACACGTACAAAACGTATATACAACGTTGAACGTTCTATAATTATAAATCGTTCGACCTAGGTTCGATTCACTATACTGTTGGTCCGCGTAACACTGTCGGTCGGTTCGAAATTTAACGTCGTGTCATGGTGAGTGCGGGCCCGTGCGCGAGCACTACCATCGCGTGTACAGTAAAACGCACTTAAACGCGATCGTACAATATTAACCACGTGTGACGGTCATGTTCATATCTGCAGTCTGGCAGTACAGCGACGATAGCGGATTCGAACCGTTCGAATATATCCAATGTCTATGGAAACGATCATTTTCCTGTCGAATTGACGTTAAAAATCAGGTAAGCTCAAATTCGACCGTTTTTTTTCGCAATCGAACTATACAATGTTTTAATAATCACTAAATTACCACGATCTTACTAAAGTACTGAGACTGGACAAGGGGGGAATCGGTCGATCCTAAAATTACAAAACAATGCGATAGAAGAGCAGCTTTTTAAGTGGTAAAAATAAACTTTACCATACATTTTACACGAAGATTGATACAGGTATATATAGATACTTACGTTTATTCATGTATAATATGCAGTGAAAAACACAATTTTTGGGAGTTCGAGTTGAAAAGTATCACAAGTCGTGTTCTATATATATATATATTTTTTTTCATTATGTAATATAATACAATCTATTCCTGAAGGAACAATAAGAATATGTGATGATAGTAGAAATAGATATGATACGTTGATGGGAGGAGTTACCCAGTGGTAACACTGCCCTTACTTGAATGTTTTTATTTTTTATCTATTTAATTATTTTGGTTTTTTATTTTAGTTATTAAGAAGATCACGGCACCATTCTCTTCTAAGTCTCCTGGGGGGGAGGGGTTCCGGGAATTGTGAGGGTGGAAAGGTTTGAAATGAGGGGGTTGATATGGAAAGGAAGTTTAGAATGGAAGTGTGATGTGTTCTATATTAAAAACTTAAAAATATCACGAATATACAACGCCCCCCCCACACACGGAATATAATATTTACGGTGAATGAAGATTAGGATTTAGTGTTTCGATTTTTTCCATACGCACTATATGGCATTTTACTGCGAAACATATTCCACTATATCATACTGTTACATTGTTCATGTATTTTGCAGTCGCGACAGAAATAATTATCATTATACATTTCGGTCAGCAACGTTTTGACCGAACGCACCGCGAAGAGAAAAAGAAAAAGAATAAAAGTGTTTCGTTTCAGCCGTGAAACACAATAATAATTACAGCCGGTATAAACCGTCGATTTCCCCCGCGTTCGGAAGCGCGCGCCGTCAAAGAAGCTCGTGGGTGCGTTCCGGGCGATACGACTTCGTATATTTGATATTTATATTATTTGATCATTTATATATTGCCGACGACGATGCACCGTGGGACGACCGGAAACGCGTTCGGATGGCCGTTGGCGTTGTTGCAACTGTTTCTGGTGCTGTCGGCCGCAGCCGTTGACGACAACGAGTGCCCGATGAATGTGTCCAAAATGGCTCCGGAAGGCGCTCGCGTGGTGGACGGCGTACTGTACGCCGGAAATCCGGAAATTGCCTACCAGCCCTCACAGTACCGTGCGGTACAGGGTGGCGTCGGATACCGGTTGTGCACGTCCGAACCGAAGCCGAGCGTGTTCAAGTGCTGCAACTCAATGGAAGCATTCGTCAGTGACACGACGAATGGACTCAATTGCATGCAATTCGACGAACTGCTCGAAGAATTTAAGGTACGTTCGACGCGATAAGACCTACAATAATATTATAATGTGGCACAGCGCCATAACGGGCTATCGGCCAATGTGTCATAGAGGTCGGATTTATATTCTCTTAAATATTATGATGTTTTTATGTCGCATAAAATAGGCAACATATTATTCTCTTAATATTCATTTAAAATACCAGATTTATGATGTTTAATAATAATGTCCTTAAATATGCAAAATATTCTTTTAATATTAAAAAAAAAAAAAAATGCAGTTTAAATTTATTTTTTATTCATTTGGTTTTAAATGTATTTCAGTATTTGATTTAATTAATTTTACAATAACAATTAATAACTATTTATTGTTCCATGTGTCCGTCCTGGTGTCATTTTAGTACGCCGGTTTGTAAGAATGTTTTTGTATTTGCTTAAGGACCGTTCGACATCAACCGATGTCACTGGAGAATATTGTAAATTGGCTACCATAGTCGGTGAATAATTTTTCGAAAGTTATACTGTGTTATTTATATATAAAACCCAGAAATAAATCTTTTAGCGAACATTGTATTTATCAAAGTGCTGAAATACGTGAAAAATGTTCATTGTAATATGTCAATATTACAGAAATATTCTTAAATATTGTCTAACCTATAAAATATGCTTTTTTAGGCAAAATAAATTTTTTCTTATGAATTTTGTGTTTCATGAATCGTAAAAATTTCTCACTCCCATTGAACTGTATAGACTAGAAACAAATAATATGTAAAAACATAAAAATCCGACCACTAGTTATGTGTATATTATGTATAATTATATAATATACGAAACAATTTGAAAATCAATGCAATACCTAATACTATTTTAAGTACTTAAGTTATAATTCTATTTTAATAATTATCTAACGATATAACAGTGGTATACGTAAAAAGATATTTAAACTTTAAAAGCAAAAAATCAAATAAGTTTCTTCATACAGTATGATTTAAGAAAAATTGTTCTATTATACAAAAAGACTTGTAAAATTAAAATAAATCATAAAATTATTTTTTCTTTACAAGCATGTCCAAAAAAGGAAGACCCCTTAGTCGATTCAATTTAAGTCTTAACCAGAAGTCCGTTGCTTCATACTATTTGAGAATTACTGTTGTAGAGGTCTCATACTATGCGTAGTATAATATGATATTTTATTAATGATGTTCGATTTCTTTGTTTTGATGATGTAAAGTAAATAAAACCGTCTATAAAGTAAAAATAAAAGGTTTATTAAAATAGCGAAAATTACTAGTTTGGTGAATAGTAAAGTTTTAATATTACAGTGTTTATATTTGTTACTAATAAATAAAACATTAAATTGAACCTTTCCTGTTCATATATACATTATTATTACGTACGTGTAACGTATGAATGTGCAATGAACGCACAATGAATATAAAATAATCTATGGGATGGCAAATATAAATTATTTTAAACAAAAACTATAAAATCATGAATTTTACTATGTTACCCACGTACGCAGATGGTTCGACGCATCTCGACGATAACCCCATTGTAAATACTATAATGTACAACAAACAATCATCTTAACGAATTGATTTTTGATCATTTAATTCTAAAATTCTAAATGGAGAAAACAAATTAAGAACGCCTATAGTCTAAATTTTAATTTGCGATAGTAACGTTCACAGTGGACTAGTTTAAAATAAAAATTGAATCTAGCCGCAAAGATACTTAATCCTCAATTAAGTACAAAGTACCTATAGTCAAAGCGATTTCTTTAATAATTTAGAACAGAAATCGACCAGCTTAACAAAAACCGCAGTGATTACAATTTAGACTAGTGGTTCTCAAACTTTTTTTCGCGTACCACTTAAGTATATTCAATCAATCAGTCGCGTACCACCGATGATTAAAAATAGAACGATACAAACTTTACATAGTTAAATACATTTATTTTAAACAAAAATGTAGTAAAATACTACACTATAATTTGTAATATATTTATTAATATAAATTTATTAGTGTTTAAAAATTAATAGATATGAATTAGATAACAAATTTTCAATGAAAACCATGGACTTGTAGATTTGATATTAGCGGTGAAATATCTGGTTCAATGTTACTTAATTTTAAGCGTAAATTTGATTTGAGATTCAGTTTGTTTTAAAACTTGTTTTTTACTTCAATCATTGAAGAAAATCCAGTTTCGCAAAGATAAGTGGTTGTGAATGGTAGTAAAAATAACAAGGTTTTTTAGACTGCAACGGATATTCGTTTTTAATCTTTATCCAAAAGTCACTCAATTCTAATTTAGTAAATTCCATTTTCAAACTTTCATCACATGACAATTCTATCAAAAACTCTTTTCATTTTATGTTAGAAACATCATCTAAATACAAAATGAATGGGTTTCTTATCAAAAAAAAAAAATTAAAATAATCTTATTTAAAATATTCTTCAAACATTGTTTTTAGAATTTTACAATGATGTTTTATGTTTTTCATGAGATCAGCTTCCACTTGAAGTTCGTGCTCTGTCACAAATTGCTCCAAATTAGGAAAAACTGTAGGTTTTCATTCGAAATAGTATTACGTATAATTTAAATTATGTTAAAATATGCCTTAATTTTGTAAATCATTGAAAATCTGTTTATATACGATATCTTATTTATTGACGTATTTCCTCTGAAATCTAACTTTTATTATCTGACTATTAAAAAACAAACACGACATTGTAAAATCATCACCTAATATTTATTTTTAATTTTCCGTTCTACCACCATGCGTCCTTCCGCGTACCACAGTTTGAGAACCGCTGATTTAGACAATTTAGTGTAATTTTTTATTTATCATTACTCATCAGTTATATCTTATTATACCCATAAGCGAAACAGCAATACTATCATTGTTATTATGTACACTAAAAATTATTTTTCAATGGAAAGATGAGATGTTGCTCATTAAGCATTTTTAGATAACATGTATTGTGTGTTTATACTATGATATTAATCACTACTTAATAGTCAATAGTATGAATATCAAATTTCAATCGTAAGGGACACAGTTTTAATTTACAATGCATTACAATTTATAGGTACTGTTATCAGTAAAAGACTACATTACTTCATAATTATTTTTTATACTAATAATACTAAATCCTGTTATTGACTGTTAATTAAATTTAAATACTACGTCTACCTGACCAATTTATGTGGAAAAATACATTTTTCAAATCACGTTTGACGTCAGATATTTGTATTTTGAGAACTGGGATATAGTATAATATTTGTCTTAAGCTTTTTGATCGTTCTATTTATAAACTTCGTGTCCTAATAATATAGGATCAGAGATGAACAAATTCGTCCCAATATGAAACACATGGGTTTTGTCTAGATTTTATAGTTCTGATAAATTAATAAAAAAAAACACTCGTTCTTAGTTGTATTGATCATATATATATATACATCTGAAAGCAATAATAAACCATCGTATTCGATAAATTATTCTATGCGAAGGCTGACATAATGTGAACATAAGACATAACGATAACAGGCTACGATTTAGAGTGCAGTTAAACACATTTATTTATGAAATGTTTGAAAATGTTTATCGGAGGAAGTGAAGACCCATTTTGTTGGTATTTTGTGGTTAGGTTCCATTTTTCACTTTTATTGTGAGTCTAGCACGCGTGTTGGTGTTACCGCTCTCTAAAGTCTAAATTATTAATAGTCTCATAATATAATATTATATTATAGTAAATATTTAAGTATATAATACATGTATTGAAAATCATAACTTGTTGAAACTAGAAGTACTAATTTATACATAAAATTTAAACTAAAACGTCTTACTTCAGGACTGAAAAAAAAAATATACCTAGTGATTTCCGATAAAAAAGCGTATTATATATTTTATAATAGAGCACGCTTAATCGCATTTATTATTTATGAAGACGTGTATTAACAATTTTTTACTATCATAAATAATTATTCATTATTATTATATTTATTTAAAACTTCCATAAAAAAACAAAATTTCTAAATTTAACAAGTACTCGTGTTTTAGGTACCAAAATCGGTAACTCAAAACATAAATAATACCGAAGCGCACGATAAAGGCAAATTGAGCATGGAATATCAATATCCAAATTGCGATGACAATTTGAGTATATTTGCTTTGTACCCACACAACAGTAGTACAGAAAGTTTCAGTATATCCATCGACGGGAAGTTACTGCATAAGTCCAGTGTTGATGTTCCACCGAGAAAATTTTGTATAGACCAACTGCGGTCCGAATCCGGTTTTCGACATATAGCCTTAGTGTGCCAAATTAAACAGAAGAGTGGTTTACCCGACATTACCGTTAGTGCATTGATAATATCAATACCATTTTTGTTTATGACGATCCTCGTGTACGCACTCACTAAGGACTTACGAGATTTGCATGGGAAGTGTCTCATATGTCACGTATTATCACTTTTAATAGCTTACGTCAGCTTAGTGATTGCTCAAAGGAAAACCAGGGAAGTTTATGAGAACAATTTCTGCGTTCTTTTAGGCAAGTAAATACTATAAATTAGTATTTATAAATTTATAAAAATTATAAATTATAATTTATAAATTATTTTTATGTTCATGTTTTAGGTGTATAATATTAAATAAATAATTATATAATTGATTAATGGTCATTTTTAAAGCAATAAAATTAATTTTCTTAAGAAAAAATCTAGAGTATTAGTAGTTAGTGTTATATTAGGTGCAGTATAATAATTATTATTTATTTATGAGGATGATTAAATTAAATCATTTTTGAATTTATCTCGATTTCATATAAGACTGCTGAGTACACGTTTCCAGAAAATAATTTAAATGTTATTCAACAGAAATTTCGATAGGTATCTTATGGACTTGGACAGAAATTATGAACACGATAGAAATACCATTTATTTTCAAAAATTATACAATATTGTTTGGAAAAGTATGTATTTCTATTGAAATATGTATTTACTGTGGCTAAAAACAAGAGCTCGATTTGAATGAAATTAATGAATGGATAGTTTACGATTTTTTTGTACACGGAATATTATAGTTTTAATATATTCTTATGAATCACAAAAAATTATTTTATACGATATATAATATATATGGATGGTAATAGAGTTATGCTACTAGCTAGGTTAAGATACAGGTCATAACTTATAATCATATATAGGTTATCATAATAAGATTCAACAATAAGATAAATAATACTTTTTATACAATAATATTTCAAATCAATATTGGTAATACTATAGTAATAGTATAAGTAATAGGCGATAAAGATATTTTATGAGATGTTAAATATTTGCTTTTGGCTGCAATCAAACCTGAGTTACTTAATCTGTATGAAAGAAATTATAATATTTCATTTTTTTTTCAGGTTACAGTATACAGTTCTTTACATTGGCAAGTTTTTTCTGGTTAAATGTAATGTGTATCGATTTATGGTTGGTTTTCAGGTACAAACAGTTTAGTTTAATGAATAAACTAATCTAAGTATCAAATAAGTTTTTTTTTCTATGTTTAATCAACGTCCTAGTGGTATCTGCTTGCACAATGCTTCCATCACCGGCCGCTATCGTTGAATGTTCTTTTTTTTTCATATTTGAGGGTATTTTCCCTGGTGGCAGATTTCAGGAGTAAAACTAATTTTTATATATATATTATAAATTTTAAATTTATTACTTTTACCATATCTTGTTCTTTTTTATTGTTGCCTTGAAGTGGCCTATTTTTGAATATGAATTACGATCCTGTTTATTCTATGATAAAAAATATGAAATGATAAAATTATAAGAATTCTGATTATTTATAGTTGCTCAATGAACCAATCAGTAAAATATTTTTATATTTAATTTAAATTAAAAATTGATAAAATATATATTGGTATATAGTATATTTCTTACAAATATTATTCACAGTTATTATTTCGTGAACGTTTGTAATATTTTTAATAAATCTGGAAGCGCTATTGTTAGTATTGTTTATTAATGTAGTTGTATAGTTAATCAATTTCAGTAAAATATTGAAATATATGTTAGTTTATAGAGAATAAGCGCGCCCTTTGAAAGGTTTAAAATGTTTAAATAATTGTATTTATTTTTAACAGACACGGCAAAAGGGTAGAAAATAAATCAAAACAGTTAAAGATTTACTCCTTATACGCATGGGGATGTTCCAGTTTGATTTCAATCATTACTTATATTGCAGATAAATGGCCTGATGTTATTACGTTTATTCCAACTCCTGGAGTTGGAAAGGCCAGTTGTTGGATTAATTGTAAGTTTTGATAATACGAGTTTTTTTAGATATTAATCAAATATTTAAGTTGTGTGTGCAATAGAATAAAATATATATGATTGAATACCTATAAATTTTACAGTTTCGGGTATCTTAGAGAACTCAAATTTAGCTTGATTAATGATTACGTAGATGAGCATTAAGAGAAGTAACAACTTGCAGATAAATAATATTAAGCATTTCTGAGCTAATTAGGAATGATTAGATTTTGGGATATAATATATAAAATTTACAATTTTAAAACCTTGGCTGTCAAAATTAAACATGACTTCAGTATATAATAATAAATTTGAGTATTCAAATTACACTTTAAAAATCATTTAAAAATATTTCTTTTAAAAAATTGAGATAGAATTACCATCGTAGATGGTGTTTTTTTTTTTTTGAATATCATTCAGTTTAAGTTGGAACCAGTTGAAACAGTAATTTTGATTTCACTTATAAGTTTTGATATTTTCATAAAAAAATTAAATACTGTATTTTGATAAATGTCGTTTTCTGAATGAATAAATGATAAATTTAGAAATTATTAAGTTATATAATAAGTTAATAACTAGACTTCTAGGGGTCATATTCCATTAGTTTTTGTAGAAGTCAAGTAATAATACTTTGTAAAATTAAGTTCAAAATTCATTAATTTTATTTAATCATTCGTAAGAATGTAGGATTAAGTTTATTAAAAGTTGAAATTATTTAAGATGAGATTAAGTTAATTTTAATTTCAAAAATAGAAAAAATAGAAAAAAAATTAGAAAAAGAAGGTTAATTAATAAAGTTACACTGGAATATAGATCTTTTTTTAAAATACTTAGGGCCTTTCTTACAATGTCTGGTTAAGTGTCGGTTAAGACTAACCAGTAGAATTCTGTCGGTTAACACATGATAAATTCTTTCGGTTAGCGTTATCAGGCACTAACCGAACATTGTAAGAACGGCCCTAAGAATAATAAAAAAAAATTATACAAATGTCATTTTGGACTTCATATCCTATGTAGTATGTGAAACACTAAATAATTCAAGTATTTGACAAAATTAATTACTGAATGGTTGTAGGATAATTATTTTGTATCTAATTTATAATATAATTTATTTATTGTTTAATATATCAGCTAGTTGCTAAATGATGTTAGGGCATGTTCCGTATACATTTATAAGATTACCTAATACCTATTCACTTAACACTTAAATAAATGTATAACTTCGGCTATCGAATTATGCTTATCAGTGAGAATAAAATCTTTTCTTGGAATCTTCGCCTGCTATTTACTCCTAAGATTCAGATCTTTTTGGGCATAAAATATGTGTATTTCTTCTTTATTACTAGTGTAACTAGAGGTGCAACTAACAACAAAATAGTTTACCATTTTAATTTATGACAGTCAACAAAGCCATAGTACTTAAAAGTTAAAAAGTGGAAAAGTAATTGGTATAAATACAAAACAATAGATATGCTGCTTGTATAACAGAAAAACAATTCGATAATCTGTGGATTTGTTCAATCTGTATACTCGCTAGTCGCTAACAAATAACATTATGGTAACACTTCGCCATAACTATTACATTGGTAGTAAAAGGACTAGGGGTGATCTTCAACCTGAGTAGACAGCCGTAATATAAGTAGGCATCGCAAAAATACAGCATTTAATCGAATCATTTATGTTCTAGCAAGAAATGCAGTGGCCATATATTTCTACATTCCGATGGGTGTTATTTTATTAGTTAATGCACTAATATTCATACGCATTGCAGTATACGTTTTGTTATGTATGCGACGGAGACCAGGATCCAACGAAAAGTTGATACGTCACAAGTACGTACACATACCGCACATTAATTATTATAAAACAAACGTAATCGCATGGTATGAAATTGACACATAAGTATAAAGTTATAGGCTTTAGAAGAAGGAAATGGAAACAAGTTGTGTTGTTTAAGAGTTGGATAGTGAACTTAATCTTATTCAATTTAAACTATTTACTAATTATTAATTAACTATTTACTTAATTACCTAACCGTTGAATTACACTGATAATAATGAGTTGTTTTTAAAAGCGTGTTTAACTATTTATGTTTATGTTTTTATTTAGTTACAAAAAAAATAAAATTCAAATAATATACATTTTAAAATATTGCAGATTGCGTCTATGTTTTGAATTGTTTATTGTGATGGGACTAAATTGGACATTGGAAATTGCATCTTCGTATACATCATGGGATTTTGTGAAAGAGGTATGGTTTTTCACGGACATTGGGAATGCGTTGCAAGGAGTGCTCATATTCGTAATCTTCGTATGCAGAGAACGTGTGTTGTTATCGATGAACCTGCAGTGTTGTCCACGTTTAAGACTGATTGAGTCATCTGGTCCTGCACCAAGACTGCCCAATTCCGTTACCGATGATGCATCATCGTATCCCACCGTTACTTTTAGATTGGTTAACACTAATTTTACTGATGAAAATCAGACGATAAGGCAACAAAACCCAGACAGTCATTTATTGAACGGTTCTTAATCTGAATATGTGAACGAAATAATTTATGTTATTATGCATAATTGCCTATTTAAAGTTAGTTATATCATTTATTTTTTTTACAAACATCAACAATGAACTTTAAACTTAACGAGCGGTGTTTCAATTACTTGTACAAGGTTTTATACATGTATCTTTAAACATCAAATGTAGGTGTGTACGCGTAGCGATCTTATGATATCTGTATTTAAATAAGTTTCGAGAATATAATATTATATTTATTGTATAATGTAAATTGTGTATGTATTTTATAGTAAAGATCATTATGGATTACGATATGCGTTATAAATGTTATAAGGGTATATATTTTCATTATATGAATATCAGAGTATGCAATATGATCTTAAATACTACTATTATTTTTTTCATAGTCTATAGCGTTGTAATGATAATTGCAGTTAAGGTTTATAAATAATTCTAGGGCTCCAGTTTGAATAGGATGAAAATGCCGGTTTTTAAAGCTAGAGCCGCCATCATCATCCGGATTAATTTGAATCATTGACGGAACCGTCGTAACCTCTGTTTACAAAAATAAATTTTAAAAATATACCTCGAATAATTTTAATAAAAATAGAATCAAATGATTTGAAATAATAGCTCTAGGAACCATTTTCTACGGTCGCTAAGGGTTGGTTAACCCATTACGCTGTTATTACACTTCATACGAAATTCATTTTCAGGCGTCCTCACTCTAGCAGAGGTTATTCACATTCACAAACTCCATACTCGTCTTGCTCAATTCTTCGTCAAACTACTATTCTACTATTATTTTAGGAAATTACTTATTATTTGTATATATAAAAGGGTTGTACTCTTTGATTCTGCCATTTCGAACATGAGTTACAAGACCTAAACGTCATGAATTTTAACACACAGACTAACGATATCTCTAGGACTGTATAGTAAAATCCCGTATATAAATGTTATATTTTTAAACGTATATTTATAGGGCTTGTATATAAATACAATAACTAAATATATTTACCATTGTAAAAAACGTTGTCACAAAATAAGATCATCTAATATATGCAGCACTCATACTTTTGTTATATATGAATCGACGATAAACAGTACTTATCTAGTGATTTATAGTTTAAAATAGACAACTATAATAAATAGTTGAATAATGTATCACTATAATAGTACTTAGTTAATTATCAAATATTAATAGGTAATACGTACTTATGTTATTATCATATACTTGAGAAAGTAATATATTACGGTTTCATTAAAGATACAAGAAGATAATTAGATAAGTATATAAGTATAACAAAATATTTCTCATTTAATAGTAATTTTACTAAGCCAAAACACGTATGTAACTTTTTTTTTGCTGTTCAAATTTAATTATCATCTGGTATATACTCTTCTGTCACATGTTTCTGAAAAAAAAAATACAATGTTAAAAACAATGTTAATATGTGATCAATAACTTACGATGAATACGATGTACAATAATACTAAATATTATTAGTAGGAAAGTATATAAGTGTATTCAATAAAAATATGTACATGTATATACAGTTAAAGTTGAGATTCTTTTTAAGAGATAATCAGATGTGTTTATCTGCTCCGTTACAAGTTAAAACTCAGGTATGGAAGTTTTGCTTCTTATACAATATTATTGGTTTCGAAGTCTAACAAATGTTGCATATAACATACCTATTTACAATTATCATACCTATTTATCATGAACACCAGTGGTCGAAATGGCTTAAGATAAGTGGAGGGATGCCTTACAATTCAGATTTCCTGATATTATCATAACATTCTTCATACCTTGTATAGTATTTTTTTTTTATAGCTCACATTTTGTTTATGCATCAGAATACTACAATCTTTTTCTATCATAAATAATCTTTAAAACTAAACAAATAAATAACATATTTTCAAATTTAGTAGCAAAAAAACTGATAACAACAAAAACTAGACAAAATAAGTAGAGGGATGAAAAATGTAAATACAAAAAAGTAGAGGGATGTCATCCCTCCGTATCCCCCTCCACTTCGACCACTGATGAACACATATATTAGAACTCAATGCTTTTTTCCATATTGTTTTTTTGCATTTTATTCAACTTAAAAATTTAAGCTCAAAACCATAATTATTTCAAACGAGGCGAAAAAGATGTACATGGAGGGATAAAAGGCTGTGTGGTAATTGTTGACGATTTAGAACTAGGAATAGAGAGTGTCAACAAGTAAAATAAAAACGGTTAGAAGAGTGGTTAACAGCACTTTAAGAAAGAATGCTAAGCTAAGTAGTACCTAAACTAGATTATGATACAGAATGTATTGCACCTATCATTTAATGTACAGAGAGAGAAAGAGAGAGAGTGAGAGGAGGATATGATAATAGAGCTAGGTATAATATGAAAGTTGTCGAGGGATAAAATATATTCTAATTTCTAGTCAAAACTATTATTGTATTGTTATTGTTAGAATTTATTACTCTGAAGGGTAAAGTATGTATACATTGTATACCAATTAGTATTCGATATTATAAAAAGTATTTAAAATTAAATTGATACTTAAAGTATCTATACTTAACATTTTACAGTTTAACTTGTTTACAACTTGTAGTGCTTGATTTAAACAAAAATTTAGGCGCAACAATGTAAATAATTGAACCCTTTAATTTTATTAATTGATGCTTTCACGACTTATATTCACTTAAGTCATAGTTCAATAACAATAACTATAATTGAGTATACTAATTGAATAATTGTTACTAACATATTTTGAACCTGCTGTCTTAATGCTATGAAATGTATTATATATTATAATTCAATAATATATTAAATAAAAACATCGATAGTTAAGCTCTGTCCTAAGAGGATGACAAAAGTCTCGAGCCGTCTAGGATTTCTGATGTAATGTATATTATTATATACGTATTTACAATGCCACTACCGCCTTTATTCATGAACAGTATTTTGTATACACATACCTTGGAAACCTTTTCGCCATGGATTGACCAAAATGTCGATTTGGCTTTCATCTCGTGGCCCGTTTGTTGGTTGAAAGTGGAGCACTCTTCGAACGGCGGACAATACAAGTGTAGACTTACAGCCTTGTCCGTCTGACTGTCATTTTCCACGCGATGTAATCCCATTGAGTCTAAAAAAACACGAGTAAATCGATCAAATTCAAGTAAAATTTTAATCACGGTAAATCTTCGTATACTAAAATCGTGTTGCGGTGTAACGTGATAGTATGCTACACTCGTGTTTACAAAAGTACCCAATAAATAATTTAATATGTGAATATGTACTATTATTTTGTCGGTGACACTAACACAAATTTCAGGTATACATTTTTACCTCATCAAATGACATAATGATGATTTTTATTTCTATCAAAACAATTGCCTAAAACTTACTTATTCATGTCAAATCAAAGTGTATTTTCAACTTCTAAAATGTGCAAGTCGACACAATAGCAATATAGTATATTTATTTTGCTTTATATGCAATCAACATTGATCTAAGTTCATTATTTTTAGAGATACAGTGTCTTAATAATTTGCGCATAAATATCAAAAAAATCCGATTACAATATAGGGATAACAAGAAAAAAACTGCGTTGCACTTGTGCTGCAATAAAATGTAATATTTGTATCGATATTTAAATTATATTTAAATTAATAGATTAGAGTGACCCATATAAACATATAAATTTAGTAATAAACAAAATTATGCTAATGAAATTACTTGTTTGTCTTGTTTTTTATAATCATAGGATAATATCGAAAAACGAAATAATTAATTATGGTTACAAAAATCAAAGTGTAATACCTATTACTGTATACAAAAACTGAAAAATATTTTTTTTTTTAAATTGTCGAGTTCAATGCGTATATACATTGTTTGTTCTTATTATTAAGCAGATTATACCTTTAACTACGTATTTAAGTGATTATTGTGTTCAAGAATAACAACCAGAATAGATAACAAATGCAGGTAAGTAATAAATGTCAAATAATACTTAAGCGTATCGTCATGATATTGGCACGTGTTAAAGTATGTATTATTCGTTATGCGCAAAACGAGTTGTTCATGTGCTTGAGTCTTTGAGTAATGCTAATTTGATTTTTTTTTAGATTCTGAAAGAAATGTGTATTGATTTTACAATGATGTGTGTTTTTTAAATTTTTTTTTTTTTTTTTTTGTGATTGACGACATCTTTTGGAGCAGTAAAAAAGCTTCGACTTCTTTATATAGTAAATTTTTCTGAAAGCTAAGTGAATGTAGATGGTACTTGAACTTGTCAATAGTAAAACATTTTTAATACTTTTCAAAAGCGTCGGGAAAAAACCATAAAAAAATGACTGAAAAACAGGAATTTTTATGTAAAATCACTTTTTGACAAAGAGTTGGTGAAGGGAGCCGTGGCAAAAAATAAAAAAAAATTATTATGGAATTATGGAAAAGACAATGAAACACACACGATCAGTAGAATGTGTATTAATATATGTGTAAATATTAGGAAGTTAGGGCTCGGAAGTTTATGCACTAAAAACTAACAAAATATGCGTTTGAAATTAATTAAAATCATTAGAATATGCTCTAAGTATGCATGTTTTAAAATATTTTTTTTACATTTTAAAAGTTTTATTAGTACAAATAATAATTAAAATATTGGGGGAAAGATCATAATATAATTATTAATAGGTACGAAATATGTTGTTTTCTTATTTACTTTAGGAATTACCGTTTACAACTAAGGATTTTGACAAATTTTCAAAAATATATGTATTTACTTTCAAATATATTTTTATAAAACATAGTTTTCAACAAATTTATTCGGCGCATCCGAGTTGGGACCCGAATACTAGAGGCTAATCGCAGGTAGTGTACTAGTTGGGTCCCGAAATATTATAGGTATTCCACTAGTTCCTGAATATCTTTTGGTACGTACTACACTATACCAACATTTTCATTCACATTTTAACAGACTGTCTATGATCTATTTAGACCATAGGTATGGTTAAAAATGTTTTTACAGTTTTTTTTTTTTTTTTAATATTTAAAATGCTTAAGTATAAGTAATTGATAATTAGTTAAAATATTATAAGAATTTAAAATATTATACAATAATATTAATACAATTTTATTAAATTGAAAAGTAAATGAAAAGTACTTATACGTATATAATATGACTATTAGGATATTCGTAATAAAAAAAGACGTAAGTAGTTTTCGAGCATTCGTGTAATAATTTCAGTGTTATACAATATTTTTACAAACACAAAAGTGATTTATTTTTTTATAAAACTCTAATAACTTATATTTTTAAAACATTTTTAACCATACCTGTGGTCTAAATAGATCATATATGTCTATAGACAGTCCTAAGTTTGTTAAAATAGGAAGGAAAATGTTAGTATAGTGTAGTACTTATCAAAAAATATTTAAGAACTAGTGTTGTTGCTAATATAATTCAGGACCCACCTAGTGAAGTAACTAAAGAAATCCGGAACCCAACTAGTATAGTACCCACAAAAATCCGGGACCGAACTAGTGTAGTACCTAAAATAATTTGGGATCCAACTCGGATGCAGCCAATTTATTTTAATATTTTAACATAACCAAAGTTTGAAATTGTTTTGAAATATTATTTATTATTGGAAATTCAAAAAAGTCATAAATATTCATTAAAAAGGTATTTTAATTTAAAATATGTATACATTTGAAAAAAATCATCAAAATATGGGAAACATGAAATTTTATTTTTGAAATCGTTCAATTTTGTAGCTAATCTAGAAACTTTTTTGTGTACTCGGTAAAAAATGCGTTTGCTTAAACATTCGGCCCATATTTAGTATTTATAATCATTTGACCAATTATTGAAGCGATAATAAAACACACGTGACCCGGTGACCGTTTAAAGTTTTATTTCTTAAGTTACTATTATTATCAAATATCGTCGTTAAATTATCAGTAAGTACTAAGGACGTTATACTTGCAAGTATTAGTTGCGAGTTGTGTTTGTCAATTGACTATCATCGTGACACGATGATTGTGTAAGTCAAATCTTTAATGTTTTTTTTTTCATTGAATAAATATTACCACGTATACATTGTTGAATAATATCTATCTATATTGAAATATTAAGACTGGAGAGTATAAAATTATCTATTCATTACGAAACATGTAATGAATTGTTTGAGAGGTCAATATAAATATCATACAGATATTAGTCTCCAAGATCAGTTAAAATTAATATTTCAATACATATTAATAAATTCAATGACTAGGTTCCAAAATATCGTATATAGTATAGTAGGGAATGGCAGCCGATTGGCCGTCAACTCTTGCTTGATTATGCGTATTAAATATTTAAATAGATGTATTAGCCTTTAGGTATCATTATTTTTGCGAAAAATATGAGAGAAGTAATGTAAACGTTAACTCTCATTCAACAATTACTGTACATATACGCATTCACTTAAAATTCGAGTGTCTATAAGAAGTGGTGTCATTTCAGTTTATTTCAAAGACATACTATATTTAAGATGGGTCACTTCAGGATGATCCAACAAGACTTAATCCTTTTAGCAGCAAAAATAATTATGCCTAAAATATTAAGTTAAGAGTTAATAATATAGAACAATCGAAATTAATTGTATACAGAATTCCTCGACACGATGGCATATAAATATTATTGGCGAGGAAAAATAAAATTCAAACTTCATTCTGGGCTGCTAACGTCTGAGTATGGATAATGGGTATACGTGGGTTAAAAATCAGGGTAAATGGTCATTTTGTACGGTCTATTGTTCAGTTCTGCTTCACGCGGTCGATATGTAGTTATTGTACGGTTAAAATAATCGGAGTAGGTAAATTACGTTCTCAAAAAAGGTCCATGTCACATATGCTAACTAAATTGCGTACGTTTTATTGTATTGAAAATTAGGCATTACCTCTTACATTTTGTACAGAATTGTTGTCATTAGATGACGAATCTATGAGATAAAATTATTGCATTCTAGTGGAGAAGTAAAAAAATTATAAAAAATTCATGAATTAAAGTTTTTACTATGTTATTCATCAGATCTTGGTTTGATTAATTTTTTATTTATTTTTTAAAAAAAACTGTATTATATTTTATTTTATATTATTTTTATTTGTCTATGTGATTCTTGGTGTATTATATGTGTAATTAAGTGATGATTGTTTCAAATTTTAATTAAATTTGATCAAAAATTACGATTTATAACACTATTATTTGTAGGAATGTAACTTATCCGATTTATCGATGTAGAATAATCAACCAAATAAATTTTAATATCATATATACCATACGGCATACGAGTACAGTATACAAACTGCGACATTCTTAGAAAAAATGTAAACGGTTACCTGCCATAATACTGACCGTGTTGTGAGCCATATTTTATCAAAAGACTGTGTAATATACGAAATGACCAAGAAAAAGGGGTATACGAGTGCTGCAGACATATCTTGTAGGTAAACCCACGCGTCCCCCGTCCCCCGTGAGATGGCATCACTACGGGTTGTACAAAGTAATTGCACCGAATGCTGCAGAAATCATATATTATATTGTATAATAATATGTGAATTGTATATTGTATAATAAAATATTATAAAACACATGAAATGATGAAACAACACTGGTGGATTAGCTGATTTGCACAACTCCAATTTTCTTTCACACCTAAATTCACTTACTATACTTACTTACTTAGAATAAGTGTATAATAGCGTTAACGGTTATCAATTTGAACCTTAAACGACTGATAGCTACAATTCATAATTCGATATGGACAAAAGAACCTGGCGTACGCGTGAGCCACAATGACATGATCCGTGATCCGACGTAGTCAAATTGCCTACCTGGCTGGTTTACTCGCACAACAGTATTTTTCTTTTGGACCGAAAAGCATTTAACGGCTATCGATTCTACATGAATCGACTGATGGCTAGACTTTAAAAATTGAATACCGATTTTGCGATTTTCAAACTGGGACCCGAAACGACAGACGACGAATAGCCACACTTCCTGTGGACTGTGTCTTTCCGCCAAAGACAAAATGACCGACACCCACCCCTATGGACGTCTTCCTGCCGCAGGAAGTAGCGTACACAGGATTTTTTTCGGAAGAAGGGGGGGTTGTGCATATAATAATTTCCTAAACAGGGGAAATTTGTAGAATTCTATGCAGAAGTCAGAAATATGGTAAAAGTTAAACAGTATATAATTACGAAGTACTTGAGCAGATAATAAACAACATGGGTATTATAATCTATAAATTTTTTCATTCATAAATCCAATACCCATGTTTGAATAATTTATATTATTATTATGGCAAAATAGACTGTATAATCCATTTTGTAATGCATATTATGTCGTAACAGCCATGACTCCCAGTATGATTTAAAATATTAAACTTGGTTATAAAATAATTAAACAAAGGAAGACATTTCAGGGGGTGTGACCCCTTAACCCCCTCCCCCTTTGTATGCACCACAGGCCGTAGTTACCAACAACTTAATCAATTTCTCAATTCAGCCAGGAGCAGGGTCTGGGGTGATAGTTCCAGCTAGATGAAGTCAAGTTATAATACATAACAGGGGTGGGGAACCTATGGCACGTGATAAGTATTAAAATTTAATAAAATGTTTATCTTAAGTATACTTTAAAACATTAGTTTGAGAAATTTGAACAATCAATTTTATAAATTTGTAATAATAGATAAGAAAAGTGCAACACCGGATATCATAATAAAAATATCGTACTTACCTGCCTAAATAATAGCAAATAGTAAAATAACATCTAATACCATGTGATATAATTTAAAAATCTATTTTATAAAATAAAAGTTAACGAATAAACGTGTGTACCTATTTAATAAAATGTGATAACTATAGCACGATTTTTTTCTTCAACCTTACACCTAGTAAAAAATTATTTTTTTTTTTGGCACTCGAGCATATTTCCAAAAAATTGATTTCAAATGTTGGAAATAGGTTCCAACCCCGATATAATACTATAACACGTGACCAGTGGCAGATTCAAGGGGGACCGAGGGCCCCGCCCCCCTCCTTTGGTAGTTATATATTCGTAGTTATAATGATTATAATTCATTATAAGTCATCGTTCAGACTGGCTCCGACACCTTCCGTTTTCAGATAATATAAAGCGATATTGATGACTGTAATCTTATCTGTATTTTATACTTTGTGTTCGTCACCTACTTACCTATAACACAACATTTGAAAATTTGGGTTCCCCCCAAAAAAAAAAAATCCTAGATCCGCCACTGCACGTGACTATAATGTGATTATTCGCAATGCAAGTACAGTATAGTATAGTTTAAACACACGAAACCGCACTGACCGTTTATGTGACACACGCTGTCGGTTTCCAGTACCGTACGTCCTGTCTCGCACATGGGCCGGAACTGCAGCTCTTCGTCGTCGTCATCGTCCCCGTCCGCCGAGGACTTCTCGGGCCACGCGAACCGCACCTCGGTCAGGTTGCCCGCGAGTATTTTCATGACGCAGTCCGACTGCGGATGGTTGTGTATGGACGACCCGTTGCCCTCGCCCCAGCACAGCACCATCAGGTTGAACTTGCCGTTGCCCGCGTCCACCAGGTTCCGGGTGTACCGGAACTTGTTGAACTTGGCGTACTTGAGCCACTCGGCCGGGTCGCTCTTGTACGACTCCATCAGGTACTGCACGTACTCGACGTTGACGCGGTCCTCCGCGAACACCCTGTGCAACTCGTCCACCAGGTCGCTGAGCCGGAACCGGGTCGCGTCGCCGCCGCCGCACCGGTTCACCGGCCGGTACACGTCCGTGGGCATGTTCCGGTCGCGGCAGTATCCCTTTATGGCGCGCATGGCCGAACCGCAATCGTCGTCGTCCCGCGGCCGCAGCCGGTCGCATCGCGGCATCTTTGCGGGCCACGGGAGCGTCTTCGTCGCGGTCCCGCGGTCATCCTCGCCGTCTCTTCGCTTGGTGCACGCGCGTTCCATGGTGTCGTCTACAACGTGCGGTGTTGCGCAGTGACGGTGGTCACGGATACAATATTATCGGCTTCAACGGTCCTGCAGTTTTCATACAACAATAATAATAATAATAATAATAATAATAATAATAATAATAATAATAATATATTGTTTGCGGGGAAAAATATTTACATCCGCGCAGTATAATAATATAATATTAACATTCTACGTATTATACACCATCGCAAGAGACTCGAGCTCGAATCGAGCACACGTGCGCGGTCACCAGTTGCGAAATAGCACGTGGTACACTGCACACGTCGACTTATCTAACGGCGGCGGTAATAGTTGGCTAATGCGATACGAGTGTATAATAACAATTAACAATATTAACACATTTATAATGATGATGGTGTCGCACGTGAATCGACCATGCGCGTACTCCGCTGCGGTTGTTATCGGACCGGCGGCAAAGCGCACTAGTTTTTATATCGCCATCGTCCTGCACCGGCCCCCAGGGGTAATTTTTCGAACGACCATCTCCTCTCTCGTACCGGTTAGTTCCCCTCTTCCCCCGTTGGATACGGCGAAAACGTGCCGGCCGTCCGCCGTTCGACGGCGATGAGGCCGACAGGGTGCAGATTCGTGGGTTCCAACCTGTGCGACCCGGGGCACGCGCGATTTCAAAGGAATCACTGTCCAAAATACTCATGGGGGTCTATGTGCCCTTCGCGCCTCTTGTGCTACAAAATCATTGATTCAAAACCATTTTGATTGTTGGCCAGTTGCTATAATTTAATATTGATTATTTATAATAATAAAAATAAACATGTATAGGCACTCCACCATCGCTATGTGTATAGTAGCGTTAATAAATTATTCGCTCTAAAGTAGAATTCCGCGTTTTAAATATGAAACAGTTATTGTTGTTGAACGAATGGTCTACAAGATTACCTACGGTTTTTCCTGTGCGTCTATGGGACAGCGCTGCAGGAGTAAGGCGCGATCCGGTCGAATAATTATACGCGTACCTGCGCAGTGTTCGAATTGGAAACATAAAAGTCATAAAATATGCATTATTCGAAAAGAAAATATACCGTTGATTGAACAACCGAGGCGCTCGAGAGTCGAAAGCATGTAAGATTGTAAATATAAATGGAATGGGCAGACCAAAAGTAATAATGTTTCAACTGAAAACGATTTGCAACTCGAGCTGCGAAACGTTGAAATAAAGTGTGTGCGGATGATTATAAAATGAAAAAATGTTGCGAATATTTAATATTCAATTACATATTAATCACCGATTTGGGTTAGAATGATTACCCCACGAAAATACGCTGCCGTCCGAAGAAAAACCAATACGAAACTTTTCGTAACGTGTAATTTCAGTACACCCATGTGCGCGAGTGCGTTTTCTTGTTTTTCAACGTGCATATAATTATAGCGATCGATAATCCTTATAATAAAACAAGTTGCGGGCTTTCACCCGGATATTTGTGCAATTTTACCGTATAATTCAACACCACTTTCAAGTCAAGCGCGCGCTTTAAATACTATAATAAACGCCGATTATTAAATGGAAATTTACCTTCGTCTAAAGTTGTTATTATTGAGGAGGTTTTACTTTTTATTTTAAATGATAAAGTGAATAATATACGCATATAATGCACTGGATGATGCGGACTATATCGAAAATCACTGACATTTTAGGTCGAGTTAAATAATGATTGGGTTTCGATGTATATACTCCCCAGAATATTATAGTCATTAAATAATTGTTCGACGAAAATTAAACGTTTAAAAGTGTTTACAAATACTCATGCGTTATTATAATATATTATGTAGTGTATTCAAGTCAACGACCAAGCATCCTTTCTATGTGTGATCAGATATATGTAGTCTACCGAGAGAGTCTAATACCACACATGTCTAATATTCTTCTTTAAAAACAAACAAAACATCAGGATCCTACTGCAAGACGACAACGTAAACCGTTATGCAGAGGCGTATAGCGATAAAAAAAATGATAGAGGGAGGCTACTACAGCCCCACTGTACACATTTTAAGTAAACTGTGTTGAGGACGTTTTTCTCCTGGCGTTTATCATAGATTTAGAAATTACAATAATAAACAGCGAATTTAAATTTTACATCTAGAGAATCATGAGTATTAACATTTTTCGCTTTTGAGATGGTCCCAAGATGGAAAAAGCTTAATTCACATTTCACACTAAGCTCCACCATGCTATAATGCCATGTGCTACTTTATCGAATTAGGGTTGTGTGTAAATTATTTCCTGGCGATGTGAAAGTATAAAATGCATAATATGATTATTCGAGTTTGATGCAGGTACAGGAACTTAACGAGTTTAAAATACTTACATTTATATGAATACAAAATAAATAATTACAAACGTCCATGCACCATAATCATATCGTGTATATTATATAGAGAAGAAATAAAAATTGATTATTAATTTAACTATACTAACCTATAAATTTTATACTGCAGGAGTTTATATTAGTTCATCCGTAGTGTATAATACATCTCAAAATTCAATAATAATTGCTCATAGATTTTTATGATATTCAAATATAAAATGTGATTAGGCTTAAATCATTAAATATCTTTAGATTAATATTAGATTTTCGGGAGGTGATAATTAATAGTACCAAAATACATATTTTTCGGTAAATTTTAACTTATCAACCCTTTCTGTGTGCGCATGCACAATACAACGCGTATTTTTTTTTTTAAATTTGAAGACCTATTTTTGACTTTGGATTTGAATTGACCAATTTTTTTAAAGTAACTTTCATATAAATCTTATTTCAATCTCAAAAATTGGCTGAATTACAGCTAGTTAAAATTAAAATTGTTGATTTTTCAACGGACATTCTAACATAAAACGAAATATCTCTGTTCAGTAACGTCGGATTGAAATGAGGTTTTCAAGAAGAGGTAGGAAATACAGATATACACATTTTTATGCTATTTTAAAATTGATAATACTTTTGGTATATGTATAACTTTGGATTGTAAATCAGATTTTTAGGAGAGGATAAAAAATACCAAAGTACACATTTTTTGATGAATTTTATCCTATTAACCCTTTCTGTACGCGCATAAGCAATAAAACTTATATTTTTTCTAATGGAAATTCTATTTTTTAGATATTCGGATAGATTTTTTTTTAAACAATTTTTCTATAAAAGTTTTTTTCTAATTACCAATTCTTAATTTTAAAATAGTAAAATTTAAGTTAAGTAATGTAAAATTCGTTTTAAATGAAATTTTCATTTAGGACTACTAGAACTAATAAAAAATAGAAAATATAATGTATTAAAGAATAATTATTATATTATTATATCTTATGACTTGTTTAAAGTTTTTCTTGTATGTTTTAAACATAATATAAGTCGTTCCAAAAATTCGACTGTATTTACCGCATTTGTTTGGTCATCACTTAAAGTTTCACGCATGATGCTTATATTTTCTGCCTATACATTTTTTTAATGATTAAAATTATAAATAGATAGGATAAATTGATTTTTTTTTCTTAACTAAATCACATAATCCTAGTTTTCGCTGTCTGCATTTAGGTTCTATAAATAAACATTTTTTTTTTTTTTGTAATATGTGTCACAATTGATTTATTACATCTGGTTTATATTTTATTCTTATACTAATACTAGATCTATTATTGTTATTAACTATTTTATAATGAATTTAATTAATACTGTTAACGAAATAAAATCAAATAAATATTACACACTAAAAATAATGTTTGTTTAGTTTACACTTTTTTATTAATTCTAGTGATCCTAAGTAAAAATTCGTTTTGAACGTAATTGAACTTCAATTTTGACAGGTATTAATTAAAGTTTTTTGTTTTAATATAGTATAATAAAATGTGTATTTCTGTAAACTCTGTAGTACATACTACCTCCTCTCGAAACTCTAACTTGAATCCGAGGTTACTGAATAGAGATATTTTGTTTTACACTATAATCATCATAGAATATTCAATAATTAAAAATGAAACTTTACTCAACTTCAAGTTATATCGTGCATGCACCCACAGAGAAAGTTAAAAATTTAAAATTTATAAAAAATATGTATTTCGGCAATCTTTATTACATTTTGGAAACCCCATATCAATTATTCATAGACATCCAGCTGAAATATTTATTAGTTCAGTGTTGGATCACACTGTATACTGAGAGTCTTACAGAGACATGAACATTATTAGCTTATATATACAACATTTATAACTTCATGGGACATTGTACAATATTGAAAAATGATTATAATAAGTGTATCATATTATTGTAGCCTTAGCCTACAGGTAAGGAACGCATGGTTAAAGTCTTAAAAAAAGCGGCTATACATTTTTCACGCGCCGACCTTTGTTGGTCTCCATTATCATAGTTTTTTTTTACTGAAAATAGACAAGTTAGATAAAAAAATTTTAACAAGCAAGTTGATATGAGTTTAAAATGTTAACAATATTTTATTTTAGAAAATTAAATATTTATAATATTTACAATATTAATATTTATTAGTCAATATCTATATGACGTTATGTGTCATAAGCTCATAACACTCATAACCTCTTAACAGTCATAACTTATAATAAATCATTAAATGTACCTTACTTATTACACAATTGATTTTAAAAACATGGATTTTGAAATCTATAAATTGAAAACCTACACATTATTTATACGTAGGCGATTAAAAAGGCTGCAGATTTACAATGACCTAATCGTAATGTATGAAACTCGAACAAAAGCTTCCGTAACATAATATTATGACGTGCTGATCGGTGACCACCGGTAGCGTTTAAAACAAAGTGATATGTTACACTTAAAGTGTTCTATGACGTTCTGTCGGACAATATGGTTTCGAGAGTTTGGATTTGAAATAAACAGGTTTATTATGCCTGTCGTGCGTATTACCTGCCGTGTGTTATTAAACGCATTTTATTATACGTTTTGCACGCGGAATGATCGGGATGAAACACTTCCCGTAGTGTTGCAATCATCATAGTTACTTTCCTAGTTCAGCAGTTTATAACTGCACTGTAATTTTTGTATTTTATACATCTTTATTTATTAACAGAAAATGTATTGTAGAAAATATGTTTTATCTAATCTGCATGGCCTTTGAACGCTGGACCGACTAGTTAAGATTGTTATGACCGGCCGCAGGTATGTATAGGTATATTTTGTGATGGATAGCTTTGCATTTACTAATTAGGTGATATTGTATTGTATCAATTGTAAAAATGATAGTCACATAGTTATTCCGATGAAGGCAATAATAAAATTAATAACGAAATGGTGTCGGCGTGAATGTTCGTCTTGCGTCATTATACTCGTACGTCTCAATCGTGTTTTGGTAGTGGAATAACGCAATTTCAACAAAAATAACTTAACAGTTGAATACTATATTGTCTTATTGATGTACGTAATAATTATTTATTATATTTTGTAATTAATAGTAATAAACGTGAATACAATTTATCTGTAGTATAAGCAACATAATGGATTAAACTTATGCGACATCATAATTAAATAAAATAAATCATGTTTACATTTTGTGAAATCAGTAACAGATTATATATGTTAATAATTACTCAGTATATCGAGTACGTTTACTGAAATATTAGAATTGCGATAGGGTGATAGATTATAGGTACGCGCTATTATGTTATTGTCGGAAATGTTGAAATATTTTCAGAGCTTATGATATTATGCATTGTTTGAAATTTTTAAAATACTATTATGTACAAATGGTATTTGCTTAAAATGATGTTAAATACAATTAAAATAACTAATAAACTTCTATCAACAGTTAAAAATGCAAATTTTACCCGTAAAGGGATGAGTGTAGAAATCCTTTTAAACCCTGTGCACAGTACATAAATACATATATTATCTATCGTTAATTTGACCAATTACTTATCACCCATATAAAGATATCAATATTAAATCAATTCATAATTATAATATTGCACCATGTAAGCACATCTATTACATAGAAAGCACGAGAACAAGATCGATATAATTGCAGTCATTTTCTAAATCAATAATAGGCATACCAAAAAGCGAAGGTACTAAATAAAGTGTATTATATTTTCCTTTAACGTGAGTAAGTGATCAGTTTTCATAAATACAAAATAATTTTATTACTGATTTAACTCGTTCAGATTTTCATAATTAGCAGACTTAAAAACATAATTATTTGATACAAATATTTTTACTAGAAATAAAATTATTTTAAATTAAAAAAAATAAATAAAAATTACCTTTAAAATTGATATGTATACGAACCGAATTTCTGCGTTTGTCGAACAGGCGAGAGTATACAGTTAAGAGTTTTTCGATAGATTAAGCTCTTTATTAACCTTATTCCTTTGATCGTTCACGCGTAACTACACACTTGTATTCATACGATTGGTATGGTCATTCATTCAAATCATGTTTTTATCAATTCTGTACACCAATTTTATGATATTAATTATAAGTACCTTATAAATTCTTGATTATTGCAAGTATCAATAATACTTCACTATATATAATATATATTGCGATATATATATATATTTATGTATATATTTGTAATATATACATAAATATATATTACATAGATATTTAATTTAACTAACAACTTTTTTATAAAGTATTTGACGTAATTACTGCAGATATTTATTTGAATATTTGCAAAACATTAAATAATAATTGTGTAATTTTATAAAATGAATTGTAATTTGCAACATTATAATCTAGAAGAAACTACCCACCATCGCACATTCAAAAATGTATTTGGGTATTTTTTAAATAACTTTTGAAGTATATAACATAAAAATAACAATATTTTTTTGTCATACCTACGGCTTTTTAACTCATGGAACTCTTTATTATTTTACAAAAATCCGGAGGCACCCTATGGCCTGTGCCCTAAATTGAATACACAATAGATATATATTGTGCTATTGTGCATTTAAATTTATATTTTGTAACTTCGGTTTTATTTGGCTTCTAAGTGCCTTAGTATAAACAAAAGTAGTATAAGTAGACATAGAGTATACTCTGTTTTATTACTCGCAGTGCTATATTTTTCATGACGTCGTTTTTTAAAAAAAAATTTTCTTCAAATAGTTCCGCGGCACCCTGGTTGGGAATCTCTGCTGTAGGCTTTAATTTACCTTTACACATGTATGTAGTAGACTTAGCTATTAGGTATTCTTTACACAAGCGAGCCCAAATTGTTTGACTGTAATTGAAAAGATTTTAAGAACAATAGTTTGTTTAAAATTAACAATATTATTTGATATAAAATTGTGAGCATAGAGCGATAAATATGCGATTAAATGAATAAGATCCGCGTATGACGTAGGTACCTTATTAACCCGACAGAATTCTGAAATTTATTATTATTCTTTCCCGAGAGGATTATACATAGATGACAAAACTTTAATAACTATCGCTATATAATGAACTACCAAGATCATTTATCAAAAAATATAACTGCAAATCTGGT
The DNA here is from genome assembly GCA_025469195.1 of Chaitophorus viminalis. Classification (NCBI taxonomy): domain Eukaryota; kingdom Metazoa; phylum Arthropoda; class Insecta; order Hemiptera; family Aphididae; genus Chaitophorus; species Chaitophorus viminalis. The sequence continues at coordinate 55,815 of JAIPRK010000961.1, forward strand.
TGTGGTAGTAAGAAATTTACATGCAAGACACTACCTAGGCAGCGAACATTTTGTGCAATTCTAAGTGCCACAGGCACTTATAATAATTCTATAAATATCTTATATTATAATATAATTATAATGATTATTATTTTGTTTATTATTATAAATAATATGAGATTTATCATAATTTATTTATCAACAATCTTAGTAAATGTCGTTATTGGCCGGCGAAAGCAGTAAATTTGAATTAAAAATGTTATTTTTTACTACACTTACTTACATAATTGAATCATTTTGTTAAAAGACGTCATTTACCAACCATCATCTTTCACCGTAACACATACGTATTATGCCTAATATTATGCATATTATATTAGACGTTTAACAATCGAGTTTGCAAAATGTCTACAAGGTCTGAGAGTTCTAACTTACAACAATGAGTCATAATAAAATATTATGATCAATTATATTTATTACCATTATTTAGTTACGAAAATAAAAGACGAAAAGCGACAAACACATCACTTCTGCCACTTATGGTCATGCCGCCTCGGGCCTATATACTTAAGTGTGAATATGTCCCTTATAGGTTTATACAATATTTATATACTGCTTCTTCCTTTGAATCGTTGTTATCCTTTGGTCACGTTCTGTACTTCTGTCTTCATATCGAAAAGATATAGGTATAAGTTCTTGTTATTATCTATTATTCAACTGTTTTTCAAGTATGTACATTGTTACCTAGAGCTACCTAGAGTAACCAACAGATTAAAGGTACTTTAATGGAAGTAATGGAATTTATCAATTAATTAATCTTTACAATAAATATTAAATACTATCCAATATTATCCGCATAGGTTATAAGTATGATTAACTTAAGAGCTATAGTCAATAGGTACTATCAATATATGGAATAAAGACTATTCCATACCTTCATAATAAAATGTACGCCGACCAATTGAATTCATAAAAATCTATTTCAATACGCCTTTTATCATAGAAGTTTAATCGTTCTATGTATTATGTATCCGGCTTCTAATATATACGATGAATTTTAAACATAAAATTCTTATACGTCGAAAAATATGTCTTTTATTTTTTAATGTGTAATATTAATGTTGATATTGTTGTTCCGAGTAATTATAATACTCTTAAAAGTTAGATCTAATATTATTGAACCCAAAATGAGAACGGTTTTTGGACAACATTGCCTTGAATACATATTTATATCATTTTTCTGTGCTCGTATAGTTATTTGAAATTTGAATGAATTTAAATTTATAAGAAAGATATTGATAACCTGAACAGGCTGTTCTTATGTTGTTCAATATTCGTCAAAATATCCAACAATTATGTTCGTTTATCATAAGTTTATTCAATGGATTTAGCTTCATATTAACTTTATAATCATATTAACTAGAAGTTTAATAAAATAATAAATAGAAAATAATAAATACTAGTAATAGTTCAGAAACTATTTCTCTTCGCATAGCCATTGACTTTTGAGGAGAACCATCATTGTAATCTTTTGTACAAAATATAAATTTAAAATTGTAATTTGATCTAATAAATAAATATTACTATTATTATTAAATGTGTGTACGTGTAAATGTGTAATTATGTATGTTCATGAAGGTACATGTTACCGTCAAGGTTGATGATCAACAAATATATATGTAAATATATTATGTATTATATATATATATATAATAAAATAAATGAATATACACTTATTTAGTAATGACATGTACTTAATCATTGTTGGCAATGGCTATAATTGATTAATTTAGACATTTTAGTTAAAAATATAGTTTTGACCATGAAAGTAAGTATTATTTGGCCCACAAAATATTCGCAGTTTGGGGATGTCATAATGATTATTTTACATTTATTCACCGCATAGTTTGTTGTTAGACATAAATAAATTAACATTTAACAATTTAATATTAGTTTACCGTTTTGTTTATTGTGAAAGTTACATTTTATTTTATACATTTATATTAACGTGAGGAACGTCTGTGGATCGTGAGTCTATAAATTAAACGCACTGCACCGCCTCCAATCTTACAGTGGAATAGGACGTAACTTGGGTTTTATAGCCAATGAAAGTATGTAAAAGTTTTGTTGGTTTCTTTATTTATAGTTAGTTATATTTTCTCTATTGTTATGTCCATCTATTATCCATCCATATCAATATATCATAGAATTTATTATTATTTTTTCGATATCAATAAATAGTTTCTGAATTTAATACTCTAAACCATCAGTGGTTTCCAACCTTTTTATATCCATTACCTACCAATTATAAATTTTAAAATAATTTCACGTATCACTTGGCTTCATAACCTTTATTTGAGAAATGATTGATTTTGGTGATTGCTTGGCTAACTTAAATGTTTGTAATTACATTTGGATGGTATTTATATTTGGCTGAATTCCATTTTCTACCCAAAAATGTAGTTGGTGTCTTGATACTGAACATTTTCTCTCCGATACACTTATACACAGTACTTCAAATAGTTGAAATTAGCTTAAATAGTTGCCAAATAAAAACCATCGAAATTGTATATCCTATATGTATATATTATATTTCGACTATGTCGTATTGTCGTTATATAAATCAGGAAATGTAATCTTTCACGATTGAAAATTTAAATTTATATCGATTATTTTTTTAACATTTCACGAATCAATTACCTAACATTTCAAAACATTTTTTTCAATTAGATGTTATTTTTACGCCATAGATACAAAAGTATTGTTGATACATTTTCAAATATTTTTTGAAACCGATTTACTCTTAATTTAAAGGATCAAAATCATTTTTCAATGCTGTCGTCTATTCTCGTTTTTATTATTCCATAAATATTATATAAATAAATATAATTATTCATAGACGATACCAAATGCAAAAATAATATTGCACTACCGTCGCCATTGTTGTAAATAATGACTACATAATGGTAACGTATTTACCATTATATTGTACAATAAATTTATATTAAAACCACGGAATTTGTACCTTTAATGTTTCTAATTAAAATGAAATTGTTCTAATTGACCAAGGTCAGAAATTTTCCAAAGGGAATTTTTTTCAGATCTCGTGCGGCGCGTGTATCATGGTAGGTACTAGGTGCGTTTTCCGTTACGTAGGAGGTCGACGCTGTGAACGGTTATACGGATGCAGTACCTAACGTTATATTTGATTTGCGTGTCGTATACTACACGCAAAGGCTTGACGTTTAAAACAGATGTTTTCAGTAGATTATAATTCCTCGACTGTGAACTATTAGATGTAAGACTTGTTGTAAAAGATCTATTCGGTTCCTTTTCCGGGGACCACGAAAACAAGTAGGTATCGCACAGAAGTTTTACCGAATAAAATCCCTTAGATTTCACACTCTACATGCTTGTTTTACCCTCGGACAACTGACCACGAAAACGAGTACTGGATAAGAAAATAATAATTATTACACCACCTTAGAAACCAATTCAATATAGATTAGGCCCAATAGATTTTCTAAGTAAACTTTTGCCAAAACCTCGAGATATTAAAACAAAAAAATAAAATATGAAACACTTCGATAAAACACATCTTAAAAATGAAATAAAAAATATTATGATGTTCAAAAGGAAAATATTTGTAGCATAAAATATTAAAAAGGTACAAAATTGACAATCACACTAACTGACTAACGATCCTCGGTTCGGCCACTTCCTTAAGTATTAACCATGCATTGTCGAGTCAGCATCTTTTTTGTGATAGCAAATGTCAGTGTTTGTTGTTATGTTGAATTTTTATATAGTTTGAAATAATATGCTTATTCGCTAAAACTACAATGGCTCATGTATTTACAACATACGTAAGTATGCGCGATCTATAATAGTATTATATTAATTTGGTATTGTAGGTATCCTGTATTAGAGTGTAATCAGAGACGTAGGGTGGGCAGTTGATACACCTTGACAATTTTTTTTAAATTAAAATATTTGAAAATATCTAAATTAAAAAAAAAATGATTGAACTATTGTTATTATTATTGTGAGGTACCTCACCTATCTTCTACGTATGATAATTATTCTTTTACCGTTATTATTTGTAGTTAAATTTTTATACGGTAGCACATTAATTTATAAAAAAATATTGTAACATTAAATTATTGTTACCTATGGAATCAATGGTTACCAATGTTTCTTATTGCTTAAGCGATACACATTTTGGATTTCGAATTTTTGTTTGGTGCAATATATTGTACAACACCAACACGAGTACTACAGAATTGAAAAAAGCAGTGATGGATTTGACAATGAATATGAAAAAGACACCAGTGCATTGGTGCAGAATTTATTGATGAGATTTCCGATTTTTAGAATGTTGTGCAGTCAATTATTCCTGACCATATTAAATGTTCTTGAACTCTCCAGCTAGTTCAAGAATACAGTTCAAAAGAATCGTTAGTAGACATTGTACATTTTGACAATACCTGCAATTGTAACTACATGTGAACTTAGCGTTAGTAAATTTTAATTCATTAAGAATTATTCGAAATAAACTATAGCACACGGGCCAGGAAAGACTTTAAAATTTGGTTCTTTTATCAATAGAAAATAAAGTTGCTGAAGAAATTGATTTTGAAGATGTCATTAATGAATTTATAGCAATCAAATCTAGAGTCCAGTTATGAAACGAAAAAACTTTGCTTATTGTTTGCACAATGCTTTTTCATATTTTAATACTACTATTATTATTTTTTAAGCAATAAAAATTAATTTTAAATATATTAAGTTTGTAAATATACGCATGCTTTTCTGAAAACAAATAAATAAAATTTGAAATTTTTAAAATTATGATAATTTTTTTTTTATGAAAGGGCCCGCATATTTTCAAACTTGCCTCAGGCTCCAGAAGAGCTTCCTATGGCTTTGATTAGACATACATAAGCAGATTGACTATCTATATTCTATTCTCTATTGTATAAATTATAAACATTCAAAATAATATTTTTTACATATATCATAAGTCATTACTAATAACTAGAGGTCGAATTATTATGATTTTACATATTTGTTTCTAGTCTATGTATTTCAATGGGAGTGAAAAATCTTTACAATTCATGAAATTCTGACTGGACACACATATGTGATGAAAGCTAATCTTGACTTTCTCTGAGATATCAATGACATTTCTACTTGGTCAGTAAATGATAATTTCTAAGTTCTTCTGCATTATTCTCGTTCACATTATCCTTAAACATTATGCTCACTTGAAAACTTATAATTTAAAATTTAATTATAAAAATCAAACCATATATTATATTATGTATAATTTTATTGTTAATTTTGGTATATGTATAATTGTCGAGCTGTAATAGTTTTACTAATAGCTAATAAAATAAAAAAAAATTAAAAAATAAAATCCGATGAACTAAATATATTTCTAATTAACTAAACACATATAATGATGTCAAAACAGAAGCAATGCAGATATCCATATTATTCAGGTATAGTACAATAATAAATATCAACAGACTTTGAAATTAAAAATAATTTAGCTCAAAAAGAAGTTGAAGTATAATCCTCAGTTCGTCATTTTTTTTTAAGTTTAAAATATAGAATATTCATAAAATAGGGATTATAATTTTTAAACTAAGAAAATGTCTGAATGTAAAATAAAAACCTGAAGAATATATTTAATATGTCTGAAAGAAAAAGTTAAATTCTGGTATGCTAGAATAAATATGATCTAAACCAAGATTTTTAAATATAATTTATAAGTTATGGTTCTATTTTAGAAATGTATATTTTGGACTACAGTTCAATAAAAGCTGATTTGAGTTTGATTCCATCTCAGATTTATATAGATAGTCAAAAATTGTAAAATATTCATACAGTATCAAACATGGATGACTAGTTCAGATAAATTTAAAATAAAATAACCTTAAACTTCATCACTAACAATATCAAATGAACCTTCTTTATTCCTTTTAACTTTCATAATTTTTCCTTTAGTCATCTTAGCCCAGCCTTGAACAGAATCTTTCTTCAATATCCATTCCGGTGTTACAGCTGTCTCTGAAGCACGTTGCAATATAACATCATCACTGGTAAATTTGTGTTGTCGTTTTCTATTAATTGAAGGTTCATTCATAATAGAATTAAGTAATTTTCTTGATCCATTGAATAAATGAATACCTTTTGGATGATCATCAGTACCTTCTTTTGGAAGTTTTTTATGTTTTGATTTTTTTTCAATAATTTGGCTAGAAAAATATCACAAATATCACTTTAATATTCTTGTTAATATGAGCAACACGCTATTAAATTTTTAATATAAACAATACTTATACCCAAGTACTGAGTATCAAAAATCAAGATTTTTCTTGGTATTTAATGAGTATAATATATAACTAAAGCTTCATAATAATAAATAGTAAAACATTATAATATGAGACTAAAATTAAAATTAAATACTGTTATAACTAGGAATGAGAAGTTATAGGAGGAAAAATTGGCAAAATATGAAAAAAAAAAAAAATGAAAATATACATACAATTTTTATTTATAATAATATCATATAATAGAAGACGAATATCACCAGTGACTTGATAAGTATTATACTAATATATTATATTTCAATCTGACAAACATACGAAATAATGATAATATATAAGACTTTGTACTGAACCAAAATAAATTTTATTTATGACATCCATGAAAGTTAAATTAATTGTGTTATACTTAGATAAGACAAAAATTACCAGTGTCTTGTTAGTATCATTCTAATATATTATTAATTTATTTTAAATATAATTTTCGATAATAAACAAATTATATTATACATATAATAAAAATTGACTATATAGTAAATATGTATTTTTATGCATGAAAAAATGTTATATAAATATGTTTTTCTTAAAAATTTACCATAATATGCGATAAAAAGAATCATGAAAATAACTTCTCATCTCTACTTATAACAAATGTGTCAAGTATTAACTTATCAAATATTGAAATAAAATGAATACAAATTGTAAGTATTGCCTATTATTAATGTTTATATTGTGAATTGAAAATAAACCATTGAAGTTTAAGATACTTAATTATTATAACAGCATAACATCAATAATTACTTTTCTAAATGTTTGAATAAGTTTTTAGCAACAAATTCTTGAAATTCTGGAGTAACTTTGATAAAATTGTGATCATGCCCATCATCTTCAAGGATATATCGTAAAGATGGCTTGGTTTGAACAGAATTAGTACCTAAAATAAAAAAATATAATACATAATATAATGGTTGTATCTTAGTATTTAAAGAACAATAAATATGAAATGTAAAGGATAGGAAAATTCTTCTTAAGCTTATAAAAAAATGTATGTTCATTTCAACTTTAGATGGAAATGAAATGAATATGTATAGGAAAATCTTAATTTATAATACATCTACATTTTTTTCAGCCAACATAAACAATTTGTAAAAGAATATTATTCAAACAACTATTTTCAATAGTCTCACAGTCAACTTTTGAATCGTTACAAGTTAAAACGGATCTTGCCAGTAAAACAAAAGAGTAAAATATGGCCAATTGTTATATAAAACAGAAACATTATAATATGACACTGGGCAGACATTTCAAGCGTTAAGAATTTCCTGCCAAGTTTGTAATGATATAAAAAAAGTCTTTGACCAATGAACGTTTAATATTCAACATTAAAATCCTGAACACCATACACGGTTGGTGGACAGCACCACTTGCTTTTTATTTCGTCCGACTGTTTCTTGCCGCCGCTGTTGCCGTTGTACAAGTCATTGGTCATCAGATCGGTGTCGATCGAATCTTTGAGTATCCGCTTCGTGATTTCGTCATCGGACGACGACGAATCGTCCGACATGTCGGCGGGACCCGGTGAAGACTGCAAACCGTATCGTTCCGAGCGGACTGTCGCGGTCAAGAGGTATTCCCTCGCGATGTCTCTCCTTCTCTTCAACAACGGCGAGTCGATGGCCGATGGCGACGAGGACACGGAAGACTAAATTTGAATTTCGCGAGAACCGCGTTTTTATCATGCCCAGTGCCACAGTTATCACCGGACACGAACCGCAGCCCACGGTAAGCGGTAATTCCGGTGCGCGGTAACAATATTATTGTTTTTTCAGTCGACGTCGGCAGTTGGTGTTGTCGTACGTGTTCGAATATTATTAGTATTGTTATTATATTATTAAATTATTAAAATATTGTCCATTGACTGTGCCCCGTCAACGTCATCGACTCGACGCTCTCCTGAATAAGAAAAATCACGAATTCATGATGCGTCGCGTCTTGCCGGTCGTTTTCGTGTCGTGTTGGCTCTGCATGTGCAGCGCCACGCAATCCAAAGGCGTAGTGTCTCTGGACTCGTTGACTTTCGACAAGGTAAATGCCGACGCGGACCTCAAGAACATTTCCCTTCTTCACCTGACAATTTGATGAACGTACTAATAGATCAATTTTACTCCATCGAACGTTCATCGCTAATTCCCTCACGTATATTTCATTCGTCCCCTTTTTGAGAAGATTTCAGTCGCTCGACCGATTAAGTTCTGTTCTTTTAAGGCTTGTTTCTCGGTTTCACTTACCAGTTGATAATTTTTTTTTCTACTCAGGTTCTTTCAAAATTTAAAGTGTCGTTAGTCAAATTTGACGTTTCATATCCGTATGGCGATAAACATGAAGAGTTTGTCAAACTCGGCTCTGCTTATCAGTCCGTAGATGACTTGCTTGTGGCTGAAGTACCTGTTAAAGATTATGGAGAGAAAGACAATGAAGATTTGGCCACTAGGTTTGACTAGGTTCATAGCCTTTAATGCTACTATGGTACTATCATATATTCCATTTCATTTTTATTTAGGTACGGCTTGACGAAAAAAGATTTCCCTGTTGTGAAGTTATTCGTGGTTGGCCAACCAGAACCATACACCTTCAATGATGAGGATTTCAGCAGGGAAAAATTGCAGACGTTTGTTGTGAAACACAGCAAATCAATTTTGTACATTGGACTTCCTGGTACATTAGAAAAGTTTGATGGTCTTGCAGCAGAGTTTGCCAAAGAAAATGTTGTTGACAAGCGCAAGGAAATTTTATTGAGAGCTGAAAAGTTGTGGGATGAAACCGAAGGGAAGCAGAAACAGAAATCGGCAGAAGTATACGTCAAGAGTATGAGAAAAGCATTAGAAAAAGGTGATGGGTTCTTTCATTCGGAAACTATTCGCATAAACAATGTGCTAAAAGGTTCAATGACTCAAGAGAAAAAAGCAGACTTGGGTGTTCGTTTAAATATATTAGAATCTTTCAAAGTACAGCATGACGAGTTATAAGCCTCTTTGTTCAATTTTATACTACTTCTGTTGTAATTCTGCATTTTTGTAGACGGTTGTGAGTTATATTTTCTATAAATATTTATTTTGTATCAGAAATGGAAATATTTTTAATCACTTCACTAAGAGCATTGTATATTTATATATGTATTGTTGTTTAATGTTTATGTACTCACTTTTGTTTTTAAAGTTGTTTATAAAAAAATTGTGAACGTAATTTGTTGTAGTTTATTCTTTAGGACAATTCCTACAGTATATAGTTCATGTACAGCATAATTCATAAAACTAACAATATTCCTTTATATCTATTCTAATTGATTTGTATGTAACTACTAAAAAGTTGAAATATTGGTTGCTATTAATGTTGCTCTTTTCTAAATAAATGATTACAATAATTTTTTATTGTTCAACATAATTTATTAAAATGAATAATCCAATATATTATTATACTCATTAATACGTATAATAAAAATTACAATGGACTTTATACAGATATTAAAAACAAAACAAAGTAACATCTAAACATTTTTGTTCACACTCAAATTAAATTTGTAGTGCAATTCACAGGTGGGCAATTGAGTGGTCTGTTTAAATCATGCCAAATCCTTCAGCATTATTTATAGCTTTTGATAATCGCTCATCAAGTTTTTCTTGACTGCTGTATTCAGGTAACAATAACACATTGAAACAAGTATGTGCAGTTGGCAGTCTAGTTAAAAAAAAAAAAAAATAGTTAAGCGTTAACTAATATCTAGGATTGGGAGTTGACAGGTTAGGTTAAATGTTACAAACCTATCAGAATCTGAACCATTTCTCGTTATGGTCAATTTCAATTTACCAAGACCACCAACAGGAACTCTATCACTTCCTGTCGTGAATTGTAATAACTTTTGCTGTGAAGCTCGAGGCAGTGCATAGGCAAAATTCCAAAAATATCTGATAACAGGTGTATTTTTTCGATAACCCCCTTCGTATAACGTAGTTTCTTCTAAATCAGACATATCAAATACCTAAAAAGAACAAATTTAAAATACCAGACATTTCAGGAAAAAGAAAAGAAAAAGAAATATATTACTTTACTACCGCAGACTATTTGCTCAAGTTCTTCAGGCCAAAATAGATATTGTAATGGAGATTCTTCCATAACATTTTGGAAACCACGATAGAAAGCATTAAACTGCACTCCTATTGATTGATTCAGTAAGAAATCAGCATATTTCTCCACAAATTCCTAAAATAAATGAATATTTTATCAATTAGACTTTCTTTGAATAAAGTTATAAGTGGTTTCTTACTCTTTTATTGAAATGGTTCACAGTTATCTGATCCCCATTATCTACAAGATCGTGATACACTAATTCACCAAATGCATCTTTGTAGCAAATTCTAAAAGTTTGCATAAACATTTCTTCAATATCATCTTCTTGGTAATCCAATAAATTCTTAAGCCCATTGTACAATTCCTATGAAAACAGACCCATGTATATAATTTTCTTCTACACTATAAAAGTTACTACTTCTAACCTGATTCCAATCCTGCAGATCATTGAATGTACATTGTTTACCTAATAATTTTCGATAAACAACCATTGGAAAGTTGATGTTTAGTATCACATTGTTGTAAATGGCCAAACCCACTATGAGGCCAATTAATGAGTATTGGGCAGCAGTTTCAAATGAAAACGAGTTAAACCAATAAGTAGGGTTACCACTTTCAGAATCAATTATCACAAACATGCCTTAATGTACAGAAACATCATTTTATTATAATAAAAAACAATAGTATATTAAAATGTTTACCATAATCTGGATTGAATAGTTCCTCAACAATAAGATGAAAAAATTCTTTAGAAACTCCACCTTCATCTACACCCTGTTCACCGTCAAATTCAACCGCCAATTGTTTTTTGAGATCTGACGGATTTTGCATAGCTACCATTTCAAGCTGCATAAGTAAAACAAAACATATAAGTAAAACACATTTTTCAACTGAAAAAAAAACCACAGGACTGCAGCAGCTTTGTTTATGCTTACACACATTCATAACCTACATATTTAACCCCCTAAAGTTCCTCTAAAAAGTAAATTAAAACCGGTAAGTAAAAAAAAATCTTCACAAGGAAGGCTAATGACCAGTCATCAAGTCTTCCCTAAAAAATACATTAATTATTCATATTTACTTCAACTAGGGCATCCTGAACAACATGTTCTCTCCGTACTTTAAGTTTAAGGTAAGGATGTGTAGGTTGACCTATTAATGTCTGTATAAGGCAAAATCGTCTATTTTCATACATCCGTATTCGATTATCATAGTATAGCCCCAGGGTTTTAGTAGATGGAGTAAGTATAAACGAATGAGACATAAAAGAAAATTTTTCATTGCCATTTTCTCTCCATGTTTGGTAATCATCATCCATCTCAAGTGCCTCACTCAGCACTTCATTGTAAAATTTTGATATAGGTATCAAAGGAGCACGACAAGCCAAAATATTTATCTATAACAATTATTTTTGGTCAAATACAATTTACAATTATCGTTTATCAATATTTGTACTTACATTTAAAATATCAGCTAAGGAATCAGTTTTGTTTGTTTTATTCTTTGGGTGTGGATTGACAAGGATATCTTCAAGTAAATTGTCATCTCTAACATCATCATAATTTTTATCAGTTTTAACGGTAGGTTTAATTTCTTCTCTATCGACACCCTCGTCACATTCACCAGCCATAATACTTGCATAATATAAAATCTATATACCAAAATAAATTATTATTAATTTGTATCATTTTTTTTCCATGAAATTTTGAACGTTATTCATAACATTTTATTGTATATTTTTCCCTCCTGACTACTTATGAAAAAAAAAATCAAATAAAAATTAAATGGACTGTTTCTTATGCTTACAAGTTTACACTTATGAAAGAAATTAAGTGTAGTACCTTCATAGTTTTAGTTGCAAATGTAACAGCATTTTCATCTTCAAAAGTTGGATATTCAGTTGATATTAACTGGAACGCTATTGTTTCTTGAAGACAATGTAATATTCGCCGTAACGTATTTTCTGATGACATTTCACACCAAAACTTAGCAAGTTTTGCTTGTTCATTAATCGGAAGTACACACGTGGCAGCTACAAGTCTAGGGACGATGCGTTGCACAAATACTAAATCATCTAACCATGGTATTTCGTAGATAATTTTAAGTGAATGAAGTACATCCTTTAAATATTTATCACTGATTGGAAATGATTTAGACTTGAAAAATTGTAATTCTACAGTGATTTTTGCTAAGGAAAACAATGTATGAGTATTTACTTTAGATAAGTAATGAATTTTTATTATCAAGATACTTACCACACAAGGAACTAATGGCTATGGATAAAGCATTTTTATACAGTCCATAATTGTTTGAAGAACTCATTATTTTATATGCTCGAGCTAATCCTGCAACATCTAATAGCTGTTCACAATTTTCTTCTTCTACCTCATTTTCATTGTCCATTAAGTTATCATCCAATTCTTTTTCAATTTCCATTTCACGTAACTAGAAAAAAAATGACATATAGGTTAAATTAAGCTTGTAAATTAAGATAATAACAAAATACTTACTTTTTCTTTGGTCACACTTGTGGAGAGGGTTGCATTAAGATTATGAAACTTAAGTAAATCTTTTTTATTATCTTGTGGACACTTTATAAAACTGTTACCCAATGCTTCTGGAGTAGAAAATACTTGGTAAAGAACACAAAGCAACTCATTATGATCTTTATATGGATCAGGACCTTTACATCGGCTTATCAGTTCAATCACATTGGTTTCATTTAGATATTTAATACCTGAAAACATTAAAAAACATTGCCTACTAACATTTAAAATACACATTATGTATTGTTGAATTTACATGATACACCAAAGACATCATAACATGAACAGACATAACATTATATGAATGAAAACAATAGGTAGGAGATTATCTTCACAAAAGTTAAACTCTAGACAAAGCACATACAAAGGAATACATATTTTCGGTTGCCAAAATTTGTAAAATAACACGCTAAATAATTGACACGCATGTGTTGGATTAATGCCAAGTGGTGAAAGGACCTTCAATATTTATAAACAAATCACATTATGTGTACTGTGTCTATTGTATGAAATATTTATGACCTATTGACCAATAAGATTAAAAAAGTATAATATTGGTTATTTGATTTCATTTTTAATCAATTATGTAAATAAATTTGATAATAGATGACTGCATTGTGTGGTTTTATAATATTATAATAATAATTTGACACTGTGCCAGCAAATGCTATTAAAAGACCGTCTTTTGCGTTGTATTAATGAGTTTTTTTCTGAAGATTTTACATAAAGAATATGAATTAAAATTTGAAAAATTTTATCCTAATTGATAAATATATGATTCAATCAAGTTCAAAATTTTTTCAGGGTTGCAGTTTTATGAAAACATTCAAATTTCTAATTATTGTTAATTCTATGTAAATGTTAATCAATTTCTAAAGTAAATACATAAAGAGAAATTAATAAAATTACCAGTTTGAAAAGAAGCAATTTGTTCCAAAGGCAAATTTACTGAGTCCATAAGGGCTTTGTTTATATCTTGAAGATCATGCATTAAACTATCTGGTACACTCAATGAAGCAACATCTAAATTGTCCAAAACATCTTTGCTAATTGGTTGTTCAGTAGAACCATTTTGTTCACTTGTTTTTACATGATTATCTGTACTTTTCAAAGCAACTGCATTAACTTCTTCTTTAGAAACTTGAGCAGATGTATCTTCTTGTTTTTGTGCCATCGATTCTATTGGTGTAATAGATGAACTTTTATGTTCTTTGGCCATAGACTCGGTACTGATTAATTTAAGTGATGATAAATTACTTTCACAATCTGTTTGAGCGCAAGTACTCGTAGTTTGAGTAATATGAGCATCTGATAATGAGTTAGACAAGTCAGTTGAATGAACAGGGTTTACTTGGAATACAGTATAAGGAGAAGTTGGCACACGTGTATCAGGATACAAACGAGGATCTGGAAGATAATTACAACAATCTAATGGTGATACAGTTTCATCGTGTTCATATGAAGGAGTTATTGGCGGACGGTTACCAGGATACAAACGAGGATCTGGACGATAACTACAACAAGCTAATGATGTAGTTTCTTCGTGTAAAGGAGTTGTTGGCACACGTGTATTAGGATACAAACGAGGATCTGGACGATAACTACAACAAGCTAATGATGTACTTTCTTCGTGTAAAGGAGTTGTTGGCACACGTGTATCAGGATACAAACGAGGATCTGGAATATAACTACTACAAGCTAGTGATGTAGTTTCTTCGTGTAAAGTATTCCCTGATACTGATGGGTTATTAGTAGTTCTTGCTACTTTCATAGGATGTTGATCACACAGTCTGGCATCAAGACGGAATAGTTGAATAGCAATAGCCGCTGCGTCATTTGCAGATACCACATTGGTACACTGAAAAAAAAAAAACAAATTAATTTAAAATAACAAATATTTTAGTATTAACATTCATTATGGAATTCTATATTATAAAATATCAGTTGTACTATATATGTGATTACATTATAAAAAGTTATACATAAAATAAATAGATTAATTAGTCATACCTTGGATTATTTTATAAAAACATATTCATAACATTTTAGATAAAATATTCTTTCTAGGTTTTTCATTTAAATTTGTAATGAGGACAAGGCTAATATATAATTATTTGTGAACACTTTATTAACAATAAAAACCTTTTCAAAATGATTATTCATGTTAGTGAACACTTGTATGCCTAAATATATATGGATCTTCAAATTTTTTGCACAATAGTTATAATTAACATTATTTGTGTAAGAGCTGGAATATATAAATCATTCATTTATAATTTTGTACAACATAAACTAAAGCATACACAACTATCTACCTATGTAAGTATATTAAACATTATAATGTTTATCACATTATTATGATTGTAAATGCATTTACACAATAATATTTCTTATAATACCTAATAAATGAAGTAAACAATAAGATTAAATTACTAAATATTATCAAATTATAGAAGAAATCAATTCAAAAATTTTATTTAATAGATTTATTAGTCTGAATAAAATGTTTGAGATATTGTTAAAAATGAGTGTTTTTCATTTAAATAAAATGTTAGCAACATTTTGATATTCTACAACTACATGCATTTAAAATAAAAATGTTTAGTAAATTATGAATGTTAGACTAACTAGAATTCTATGAATATACAAATTTACCAAACAGTTACTTAATGATAATTCAGGTAGCCGATGATCTACGAAGAACTAAAACTGTCAAAGGTTGATTGGACGAGTGTTTCACAAATTAACTGACTTACTGTGGTATGTAGTAAGCCTAACAATGATAAAAATAAAACAAAACTTTACACAATTTCTTAAATATGACAAAAATCATTATTTTTAATATGAAGTATATATGATACAGGCATAGCAGGAAATCGGGTAATGTACACATTACCAGGTAACATGAACATTACCCATGCCTATTGGCTAAAGAAAAATATTATTAGAGCAACATTTATTTTGGACATTAACCGGGTAATTAGTAAATTATCTATCTATGAGTGAGTAGTATTTTGATAAAATAAAATCCAATAAAATATCAACTGTAAATAGGAAAAATACATATTATGATAAAACATGTGTATTGTTATTGTATAGTTCTAACATTTAAACTGCAGTACAATGCCATCGATTTTTATATTCAATTATTGGTTTATTAAAATTTTGTTTTATAGTTGTTAAAATGTGTTTTCTAAAAGGGAAATTTTACAAAAAAATTTGCATTTAATAGATAGGTGCATAATCTCTTTCCAGTAGTTAAGATTTTAAAAAATAAATAAATGTAAATATAGATCAGGAGGGGATACTTTGTAGCTCCAAATGTCATCCAAATTTGAAATGATAAATGAAATAACTGTACCTTCCTATTTATGTTTTAAATTTTTTTTATAGGTATATAAAATAATAACAATAATTCTCAATTTAATAATTTTTTTTCGAATTAATAAGATTTGGGTATTTCTACTTAATACTTTATCCACAGCACACTGGATAATCATAATGTATACATTACCTAAGTAATGTTAACACTACCCATTTTCATAATCTATCCATAACATATACATGATAAAGTGTTACAATACAATTGTATTAACAACTTGATCATAGTTTAAACAAACATATACCTACAATAAAAATACATCAAAAATCACCGATTTTTAAAATTGTACATGGAATAAATAATAGAAATATGTACCTACCTATGTAAATTTAAATTTTTATATACCTAAGGTTAAAATGAAATGTATGGGATTTTGACAAGGTGGAATTAAAATTTTTACAGTTAATTATTACTTGTTAGATATTAATATCAATGAACAGATTAGGTGATCAATTATGATTCTTTGTTTGTAAACATATAGGTAGGCTTAGGAAATAAATTAGCTAAACAACCATCATATAAAATAGTACTGTGGAATACGGAGTATATAGAATAAAACGACAGTTCAATACCTTACGGGTCAAAAATGAATAACCTAACAGTGATGTAATCAACATAATACTATAGGGATTTGTAAAAACAATGCATTTTTAACTGAGTATATGTAATGTATATTATATATGATATACACGATAGAATAATAATAAATGATAATATTATATACAACACTAGCACAAATACAAACACTCAGACACACATAGGTAGATGAGTACACTTACCTTTTTGCTGGAGGCACAGTAATCGTTTACACACTGATCGTTGCCACAGCCTTCAGTGATCAAATAGAAATAACGTTCGATCAATTTCTTGGCTAAGTCTCTTTTCATGTTGAAAAGTATTCTCTGCTGCGAAACCTGCGCAAATCAGTTACCCCTACGGTCACAACTGTGTGTGCACAAGTTACGGCTGACAAAAGTGTAGCTCTTACGAAACAACGGCAACACTGTTGTGTCGACGATGACGAGACACCCCAACTATCCGTGTGGCGGAACCTAGACTACGCGAGCCTACAACCGTGGCTGTTGTTCCGGCGACGAAGTGTTGTATTTCCGGGACATGATTCTGGGATACTGCGATCAACAACGTACGAGCAGGATCAAGAGACCGCGACAATCCGTCGACGGACGTTCGCAGACTGTGAACACTACACGACCGGAGAACTGGACAAAATCACGGTGTAAATGCCGTAAATCAATAATGGCGAATAGCCGAGCGTGTGCGTTTTACTGCGAACCGTGCGGGTGAGTGTGTGTGTGTGTGTGTGTGTGTGTGTGTGTGTGTGTGTGACGTGTGTATGTGCGCGCGCGCGCGCGTGTAATCACTTTTATTTTTATTCCGTTTTGTTTTTTTTTTTTATCTATACAGCGCGTGCAAAACAAAGAGAACCGAGTATCAGATGTTGGCGAAAAGACCGAGAACTGGGTAGTGGGTACGGGGTACGCTGTGCGATTCGCTGCTTACCTCGGACGAGAACGATCGTGATACGACTATAATATCGTTCCCAGTACTGTACGAGTGTACGGACGAATCGAGCGCGACGTGCGTGCGCATGCACAAGGGAAATACGAAAAAAAAAATAACAGGCCCGTCGTCTTCGATGGTACACTCGTGACAGCGGTAGTGGTGGAGGGGAACGTAAGCATGGCGAAAAGAAAATCCCTCGGTCGGGGCAATTTTTGGCGCACTCTGTTGTCGTCGTTTGTTCCAGCTGTGAGCACGACTCCCACACGATAACAGCGGCGGCGGAAAACGGTATCATGCAGCAGCAGCTGTTCCGACGGCGGCCGATGATAACGGGAAAATTCGCGCGCGTTCGTCCGCAGCCAGGACCAAGAACCGTAATATTATGTATATAATTGGACCTGGCCCGTTTAATACTTAAATAAATAAATAAATAAATAAATAAATTACATTAAGGTAAATTGATTAAAATTATAACTTAGTAGAAAAAAATTACCTAGTAAATTAAAATTAATTCTAGCACGAAAAGAATGGAATGGATTTTCTATTTCTTTTTCACATTTTTTTTTTTTTAATTCCAGAAATATTCTTATTAAATGATTTAGACAACTCGTTATGTATCATATCAGAGTTTGATGAATATCTTATAATTACTTACAATTTATAATAAGTAATGCAAATGCAGTTGACACCATGTATAACAAAATTAAAGAAACCAGAAAAATAGCTATCTAATTTGATGTCTTACTAATATATATTAGATAATAGATATATACTGTATAACATTATTATAAATGATTTCAACCGTATGTTATCATATTAAATTGTTAATACTTCTTGAATATAAATTAATGATAATTAATTGTTCTGTATTACTGGTTTTTATTTGTATTTACCTAAAGTAATAAAAGAATATAATATAATACATACATCTCACTTATTTTGCAAAATGTTATTGTTTATAGATAGTGATATGTCTGAACACAATGACAGTAACTCTCATGTTAAAGGTATGATATTACTTAAATATTTAATGTATTTTGAGTTAATCTACGCTGTATTTCACTTTGTTTCAGTTCCTCCACGCTATGATCCAATATTCCGGTTAAGCCCTCCTCCTTCATTTAATATTTTTCCGTGTTTAATTGATCCATCAGAAGGTACATTTGAAGCATTTGATATAAAACCAAAATAACAAGAACCATAATCCATCTACTTTGTTTAATTATATTAATTACTATATCTTGTGAATGTTCTGATTAATTTCATCATGTTAATATATTACCAAATTTTTGATTTTTAATCTGTTTATTTTTTCACTTGATATGCCTGCCTAGTGTCTACAATAATTTATCTACACTCAGATAAATTACACCCTCTCCAAATAAAATGTCTAAGCAACAAACCTCTGTTTAGAAGATATATTGTTAAGACAACACTATTAAAACTTAACTGTATCATAGATTATATGAATAAATCATATACAAATAATCTGCGGCTGTATCAGTTATACCCAGTGCCGGATTTTGGTCTAAGCCGTAAGATGAATAAATTTGAAGGGCGGCAAATGTGTGCCAAGCAATAAAGAAATATATTTTATTTATTTTAAATTTTGTAGATCACAAATTAAAATTTGTTCGGTTACATAATTTTTTGCCTATATTTATTCGCCAAATGTCTGCTATTAATACATAAATAAAATATAAATATTATATTATGTATTTTGTATTCCATTAGATCATGGTATGATATAAAATATACAACACAAAATACAATGAAAAAAAGAACCTGATAGGTCTCACTCTGCTGTACAGTTGGGGTTAGAGTGCACCTCGTTCATAGGATAGGTCATTATAATGGATTTGTTAAATTTGAATGTAATGATAGGTATCATTGTATACGAATAACGATTCTGAACGGAGATGATATGTTGGTCTAGAATAGGTATATAATAATATAGTATGATATATTTAGATAAATATTATATTAGATAAATTTTTTAAATATTTTAATATAAAATTCTTTATTAATTTACCAAAGCTTACCAATATATCAATATATGACATAGAAATGACAAAAAATGCCCTTAAAAATTTAAATTTAAATTTCAAAAATCAAAATCATTGCATTGTACATTTAGAGCGTATTTATTAAGTTATCGGCATAATGGTCGACAAGAAACGATAAGAAGTGAACTAGTGTACCTAAAATTAGTAAAAATGACTTATAAAGTTAAAAATACCAAAAAATGCAAAATAAAAATTAGTTATTCAGATTCACATGCTAATGAAACACATCGTCTAAAACGTTCCAAAAAACAATGCAAAATGCATCAACTCCCGAGCCCTAATTATAAATTCGGAATCGGTATTGTGTGTTATGTGAAAGATCCAAAAATATTAGTAAAAATTCCGTAGAACATAAATGCTTTATGAACTGGTCAAAGGGCACAACTAGTAAACAAGCTGATGCTATTTCTGAAGGCTTTTTAAGTAGTTTAGCTTTGCATGGATTAAAATATAACAAACTGATTGGTAGAAAAAAAAATGTAATAAAATTAGTTACAAATGTTAGTTATGTTTTCTTATTATGAACAGGCGATGATGATAGTAGCATTACCAAACGTCTTCACGAATTACTTCCATATGGCCCACGACTACTTGTAGAAAAAATTGATCGTAGGAACCATATTTTACGTAATTATTGTCAAAAATTGATTTTGCATTCACAAAAAATACAAGTTATCCTTGTTATATTCGTAAATTTATAATTCGATTCCGTACAGCCATTACCAAACGCATTAAGTATAGGAAAAATTTGAATCAGTCACTTTATGAGAAAATAGAAGCTAGAAATCAAAGAAAATAAATTACAATTAAAAACTTATAACTCATATCTAACCAATTTTCGATGTATTTTAGGGTTACGTAGAGACATATTTAATGCACCTTACAACATTTTTGGTAAACATACAAACTGTGAAAAATATTTTTGTCTTGAATCTAAGCAATGTGAAATTAATTTAGTCTAGGAAATAATGAAGTGTGGTATGATGAATCAAATTACTTACATCCTTCACCGTGTAGTTGAAAATTCTAGGAGTTTGCTCTTCGATATTGATAATAATTACCGTGAAAAATTCAACAGTATTATCAACAAGTACATAGCCGGTACAAGAATAAATTTCAGACAGAAAAACTCTTATAATACCAGTTACTTATAGTTAACTTTGTATTAAATTTTCAAGAATTTTTGGAAAGCCAATTTTTTTATCGATATCTCGAAAAAAAATTTTAGAAAAAATGAAAATCTAAATTGTCTATAAATAAAGCAAAATATACCAAAACACTTTGAAAACTTAACCATATATAAAAAATGCTAATATAAACATTTGGTGAAAATTTCAAGTGCTTGCGTGTTTTGGTTTTTGAGTTAGAGCAAATTCCAAAAACCGATATGATGTCAGTCTAGAATATTATGTATTACATATCATGTTTTATATGTTATATTATCAATATTCGTTGTTCAAACGCTTATAAAAAAAATTGTACCTATGGATTTCAATAATTTTTAAATAGCAATAAGAACAACTTGTGTGGAATCTTTTATTAAATTTTCAAGTATTTTATACCAGCCAAATAATTTTATCAATAACTATAAAAAAAAAAAAAAAAACAATAGATTCTATCACTCAGTTCAGAATCTAAAAATGTAAAAAAATCGAATATTTCAAATGCCCCTAGTTGCTCAAAAATCAGTATAATATTTTGAAATAAATATGACTTATAGAAAATGCCAATATAAACAATTGGTAAATATTTCGAGTTCTGCGACTTATAATTTTCGAATAATAACAATTATTTAAAATCGTTTGAGTATAAATCGTTATTTTATGCAATTTCGTAAAAATTTAAATTTCAAACAGTCATAAAATTTTTTTTCTTAAAGTCCGGTAGAAATTTTTTATAGTTTTTTGAAGAGTAACTTATCACTTATGGATAACCTAGTGTTAAAATTTTGAACCTTAAGTATAAACAGACAACCTTTTATGAATTTTAACTACAAAATAGCATGCAAATTATCACGATTTTAACATATTTTATACAAATTTCAATTTTATGGGCTTATAAAAAAAATTTGAGTTAAACGATTTCTAATATTTTTTAGTTGCGATATGTATAACTTATAATAAACATTGTAATACATTTTCAAGAGATTTTAAGACTGCTAAATAAATTTTATAAATACTTCAAAAAAAAAAAAAAAAAAATTGAAAAATTAAATTGTTTACAAATAAGTTAAAAAAATTTCAAAATACTTCGAAAACATTACCATATGTAGAAAATGCTAATTTAAATGTTTGATGGAAATTTCAAGTGTATGTGCTTTTTTGTTTTTGAGTTAGAGCATTTTTAAAAAAAATGAGTTTGTGAAAACGTGGTTTTGCCTAAAATTTCCCGTTTTTTCGTAATTTTTTTATCGTTTTTTTTTTGACGTTTTTAAAAAGTATTTTAAAAGTTTTGATACGCCCAAGTATCATTTACATTCACTTCCCTTTCAGAAAAGTTGCTGTTTAAGAAATTCGAAGCTTTTTTACTGCCCCAAAACGTGATGACAGATACAAAAATAAAAAATAAATAAAAACACACATCATTGAAAACCAATAGATTCCATTACTCCGTACAGAATCTGAAATGCCATTAAATAAATAAATAAATTTAAAACTTTTGTGCTGGCTTATATATAATTGTATGTGTACGAACGTTCCCGTGGAAACATTAAATAACAAAAAAAATTTTACCTATATATTTTAATATGATAAATTCTCATTTTTCTTTGGTAGTATAAAATATTACCTAGTAAATCATACAGTATCAAGATGTTTTCGAGATATACTCTGCGAAGAGTTATTCAGACCACATTTAAACGTGCGTTCAGGAACGACTTGAATATTATTCCTATAATTTGTGCAGAGTCAATTGTGGAAACACGACCTTTGAAGTAATGATATTTAATGAAGTTAAACGATAACAAAATATATTAATTTATATGCATTTGATTCTAATTGTTTCGCTAGGAACGAGTCGATTGACAGAATGGGACAACGGATGAATCCAATGCCGGATCCAACCTGGATAAAACAGCTGAGGAAGTTCATCCGGGCGAAGGTCACGGGCCTTCGAACGTTAGCCATGGCCGTGAAAGAGTCGGTCATGGGAGGTTTAATCGATTCATTCCAAATCGTTCCGAGATTCGACCAAAACGTGGTACAGGAGACGCCGCCGGACGAGATTGTGCTGCCCATGGACATGCTGGACCATCAGAAAAACAATAACAATAACCATCAACAAGCCGAGAGTGTGCCGCCGAGAGCCGACAATAAGGGGGTGACAATAAATAGTGACATCATTGGATCGTACTGGGAGCTCCTTGCCAGAAACCATTCGACTTTTCTGGAAACCGGAATGATATTAGTAGACGACACGTGCAACGAATTGGAAGCCGACGGCGGGCGTCGGGCTGCCGTTGGACGCTCGGGCTTGCGTGGACCTCTAGCAGACCCCGAAAATACCTGGAAGGAGAACCGGACGATATACCGATCATTTTACTGCCAAGTCGGTCGGATATAGGTGATGGGGCGAAATGAGACAGTTAGGTCCGTGTATTTTAATAATAATATGTATGTAAATTGAGTTATCGTTGTTATGGTTTTCATCGTATTTATTATTTTATATCATGTGTTGTATTATTTGATGCGTGATTATGTGGCCAACGCCCTTATTAATATTATTATCACTTTACTGTTTCCCCATGCATTCTTATTGTAATAATTAATTTACAGATTGTATGCTTTAAAATAAAAAGTAAAAAAAATATTTATTTAATATTTATATTTATTTATTAATTAATTCTTTTTATTATTTTATTAACTGTATTGTTTTTTTTATTGCCACTGCAGCGAATCGTTATAAAATTAATTGTTCTGTCATTGCGACACATCATATGTATTTTATTTTGTATTGGTTTAAGTCACTGTGACAAGAGACCATGGTTGTATTGTTGGTCGTTATTACAAACCCAATATTATTATTATTATTTATTATTTTTATTATTATTGTCACTGGCCATCGCCGTACAAGTAACTGTGTCTACCTATTAACGTTACCAATAATGTCAACTTATTACCGACCATTTGTTGTGATTTATTTCGTTCGTCATTTACTGAGTACCACTGTTAATGCTGAAACCCCTCGAATTTTATTGCTGTGCCGTTGCCGTGATTCACGGTCAACGGTCTATTCTAATTAACGCATTTACCGACCGACCCACACACACACAGATAAGTATATTTTTATTTTAGTATTTGTTTATTGTTTCCGTAGTCCGTGTGTATTGTGAATTATATAACCGAAAAAGCCAATGTGTGAGTATTATATTATACATTTGATTTCTATGTTGACCATGACCATTGTTATCGCATTTGTGTAATGTAGAAACTCGAATTTTCTACCAGTTGTTAATATTGGCATTTTCTTTCAATCGTTTTTTTTTTTTTTCAAAATATCGTACTAATATTTAAGCAACTTATAGGCATTTGAAATGTTTTTATATATATATATTTTATAATTGTTGATACCTAAAAATAAATTGGCTGGTAAAAACTATTTGCAAATTCGATAGAGGATTCCACAGAATTTGTTGTTACGGTCATTCAAAATTATTGAAATACATAGGTACAATTATTTTTTATAAGCTTTGAAAATCAATTATTGACATCATTTTTCAATTTAAATGTAACATAGGTAATACATTATATAACATATCTATTCTAGACTAACATATCATCTCCGTTCAGAATCGTTTTTTGTATGTGATGATGATACATAGAAATAGCGTTCAGATCTAATAAATCCATTATAATGACCTATCCTATGAACGAGGTGTACTCTACCTCTTACTGTACAGAAAAGCGAGGCCCATCCGGTTCTTTTTAGATAATACATTCGTTGATTGATATTGTGTTATAATAATTTATTGTTCTGAAATCCTGTACAAAAATATGACAAACTTAGTACGTAGCTTTGTTAAAATATTAACTATCATCAGTATTATTTAATGATTGAGATAAGTAATACCTACTTTAGGTATATACATAAATTTTTTTTTTATATTTAATTTGTTTTGTGGAAAATAAATAAAACCACAAACTACATAAATATTTTTTAGGTATCTGCTACAATTTTTGTTATTGAATTATGGGATAATTATAATTTTAAAACACGACAATAGGTTTTATTATAATTGTATAAAAAAAACTTAGTGCATTGATTTTATTTGTTTTTACCTTTAAAAATAAAAACTTGAGTCTTACGTATATACTCGTATAGTTTTGTTGATTGTATTAGATACGTAGAGGCTTAATTTACTTATACTTTCATTGCATTCATTAATATACTTTCATTACATTAATTGATTTGACAATCAGGTTGATCCTAACTGGACGTCAAATTACGTTACTGTAAGAATTTGCAGGATTTTAATCAAAAACTGATATTCGTCTTTTATGTGGCGATTTCTCTGTAAACGTAAAAGATTATTGCAACTATTTAAATAATTTAAATTAAAAACATTTCGTTATCGATTCATTAATAATAGATAATTATTTATGAATTATATAGAGAAACCAAGAACTGCGACTTCCTGATTGTATTTTCTGGCAATGAATAAAAGGCCAAGGTACCTCCTCTATACATAATATGTGTAATCATAAGATGTAGATATTTAATGTGTATATATAAACCATAGTCTATAGGAAGTTAGCAACGGAATGGAAACGAACTATACACATTTACCGTATTATTCGAGGTTTTTTTTATTTCACACAATATGTTTGGACTACAATATTTTATTTGAGTATTATGCATTTCAAATTACAAAATAAATACCTATAGTTTTTGTTTTCAGGTTGGCTATTTTATAATGTCATATGTATAGGAAATGCAATTTCTCAGTGAACATTTTTGTACATTTATAGATAAATAGGCAGTGGTCGAAGTAGGGGGAAGTCACGGAGGGATGACATCCCTCTACTTTTTTGTGTTTACATTTTTCATCTCTCTACTTATTTTGTCTAGTTTTTGTAGTTGTCAGTTTTTTTGCTACTAAATTTGAAAATATGTTATTTATTTGTTTAGTTTTAAAGATTATTTATGATAGAAAAAGATTGTTGGATTCTGATGCATAAACAAAATCTGAACTATAAAAAAAAAAATACTATACAAGGTATGAAGAATGTTATGATGATATCAGGAAATCTGAATTGTAAGGCATCCCTCCACTTATTTTGAGCCATTTCGATCACTGTGAATAGGTCACTTTACAACAGTCGCATTGAATGAGATTTCCATAAATTTTTGTTTAAGGGGGGTGCTAAGTCACCTTAAAACCCCCCTTAGTTGCACCTCTAACGATAAAATAATGTTTCCGGTATGTTTGCTGTACGTATATATCCAATGTATACAAAACGGCGTGCGATTATTTTTATTTATTTATTTTAAACAATTGATATTTAGTAATCAAAGAAATGTTATAATTAAACAAGACGTATTCCAATTAAATTATAATAAAGTTTGCTCGACATAAAATGGGCATAAGTATTGTGTTTTAAACGTGATATTTTTGAGGGAAAGAACCATTTATTTATAATATAGGTACGTTTAAGTATTATTTTATTGTTATTTGTAAAGTTTAAAAAAAATAGCAAGATATTATGTTTGCAAAGATATTATTTTTAAATATCTTTGACGTGGAATGAAATATTGGGAGCGGGAATTAAGCATAATACAATGATATAATATAAATATCACAGGTTTATTACTATGCGTCTGCGTGACCGCGTGAGTGACTGACAAGAGAATATTCATTTTTAAAGGTTACGACGCCTCGATATCACTTCAAAAAACCTCATTTAACTATGGCTTTGTTAATTAATTACCCACAAATGCTGCAAGATGATATTAAAAAAATTTATAACATTAAAAAGTACGAGTAATTTATAATTATGTTTAATGAATTGGTATAGCCGGTATACGTCGTGTGGTGTATGGGAGCACGAGATGGTATGAAAACCATTGGAAATAGCTAACCTGTTCCATGGCTCTATTTTCACAAAACAAATTATGTAATACGCAGCCCACCTTTTACACAACTCGAATTCGAGGAAAAAACCAAATTCAAACTAAATATAATGGTCTTTAAACTACGGGAACGTACGCGAAAAAAACACATTATATATTTACATTT
Source organism: Chaitophorus viminalis (assembly GCA_025469195.1). Lineage (NCBI taxonomy): Eukaryota > Metazoa > Arthropoda > Insecta > Hemiptera > Aphididae > Chaitophorus > Chaitophorus viminalis. The sequence goes on from JAIPRK010000961.1 coordinate 83,003, forward strand.
ATACATTTAAACCGTAGTCGAATTATGCGAGCTGTCGTGTGTCGCGCTTGTACAATACATTGTTATAAAAACTGTTGAATGTGATTGTTAAAAAAAGAGGGACGGGGGGGGGGGAATACCGCATTACTAGAGTTTTGCTCGAGTTTTCGGGTCCTTTGTCGTGTCTCTCGTGAGTTGTTTGATCAAAATCACTACACTGATGTTGAACTCGAAATATCGCAGTGGAAAAATAATTTTCATTGAACATGGATTTGTAACGGGCGAACATGTTGTGTACCAACTGCAAATAACATCGAAAAACGACCTACACAAAGTACCATACGTACGACTTGTACGAGTTCCGATTATCCATTCGACTTTGGGTTCGGATTTACTGTCCAACCGGTCGCAGAAAACATAAACGTCATATTATAGTATTGTCGAATCGTTGCAGCGGCTCCTCACAGCAATTGGTTAACGATGTGAAATTTGATTATAGTTCGATAGGCTTTTCGGGTTGAAACACGAGTGTTATGAAGCGTACAGCAAAACTGAGCTAATAAAAGAGCCGATAAACCGTTTGTCGAAAATTCGAGCCAAGAGCCGATCCAGGGACAGATTGACATTGTACATCATGGTCCTTTGGTGAACTTTGGAGTACCCAAAATGTAGGGATGGCTATATCATTCTGAATAGACGGGGCATGGCCACTTGGTATAGGCAACGTTATGCGAACACGATTGAAACATCTAAAAATTAAATTATTTGATTTTTAATTTATATCAAATAATTTGACGATCAAGTAACATTGTTAACGTTTTAAAATCATGTAATATTATATCGTAATGTCTATGACTTGCTGATGGAATTACTTCCACTTCGTACAAACAGAGCGTGATGACAGCGATGTAAATTATTTCAAATGTCATTTTGTGGTAGACGTTGTATTAGGAAGTATCTATTCTTGAAATACCAACTGTAAAATGTCAAACCAACACCGAGTCGATTTGTCCACACAGAGATCTCTGTTATTTTCTGGTTGGTTTAAGATAATTATTAGTAACATACGCAAATCCCGCGGTCAAAACTTGGTCAATGTTGATCATCGTACCTACTTAAAGCTCTAAGAGATGTGACCGCGGCAGGAACAAGCGCGGTCAATGTGGTCTAGAAAACGTCATTCTCGTTACATTTGAAGTTTGAGCGAATCGGTTCGTATTTTGGCCCCGAACGAGGATCGTCTTTGTCTCGAGTTCACGGCGGTATAAAAAAATTGATCGGCTCGTCGATCAATTGGTAATTTTTATATTAATTTAATATGTATTAAACTATCGATTATCCCCCCTCCCCGCACAAAAAAAAAAGATCGGTCAAATATTCGAACACAATGACGCGACGTCGCGGCGTTCCGAGGTCGACAGATGGCGGTATGGTTTCGCGCGACGTGCTGCCGACGGTCCCCGGGGGCTCCGGAGCAGATGGGCCACCGAGACCGAACGCACGGCCCAGTGTTGCGTGTTGCGTATGACCAACCGGTCGCGGCGCATCGTTCCGTTTCCGAGTTCCAAGCGAGTGTCCGCGTACAGACCGCCGTCGCCGGTTCCTCATCACATAGTCGTCGGGCGCAGAGTGCGTGTGTGTACGTGTGTGTGAGTGTGTGTGAGTGTGAGTGTGTGAGTGTGTGTGAGTGTGAGTGTGTGTGTGTGTGTTTGAGTGAGTGTGTGTGTGCGTGCGTGTGTGTGTGTGTGTGTGTGTGTGTGCATGTTCGTATTATGTTTTCTCGTATGTGAAGCGTGTGAGCGAGTTGCGCGGGTGCGTGCGATTGAAGGCGAGTGTGCAGAACGTACTCGCGTGTGCGTGGATGCGTGGGTGTACGATGAACGAAGACTTTCGAACGGGCGCTGTAAAGCACGTGAGTCCAAAATACACATGACGCATACCAATATTATTTACATTTTCAAGTCGTTTTCGTCTGTTTGATTGTTTTTTTTTTTATATTTTCTTTTTCGCTTCTCTTATCTTGCCGATTATTGTTAATTGCACGCGAGTTTGCACGCGATTTGTTTTTTCCCATTCCGTGCCCCCCCCCCCCGTCACTGGTCTACTCACTGCACGAAGCATGTGTGTGTGTGGTGTGTGGTGATGGTGATGATGGTTACCTTTGCCGACGGTTCGCCGGGAAAAATAAAACGACACGAATAATAATAAATTATTTTCGGTCGTAAGACGCGCAGGTACCTCGTCCGTATACCCTTGTCTGACCACCATCACCATGGTCGTGTCATGCGAGGTGTTATGAATAAGGGACGCCGCCGGTTCTGTCGGAGAAATTAAAATAAAACGTACCTACGTCGGTGTGCGTGATAAAACCGCGCGAAAGCAAAAGTTGTCATACTTCGACTGCGCGCGCCCGAAATATTTGCAGGAAAGACTATTTCGTATGTTTTTTTTTTCCTGCCGGCGGTGTACGGTATACATAGTTTTGGAAAATACGTGTATTATGAAGCCATAAGTGGGTAGCACTAAGTTTTTTACGTGATCACTTTTATTTGACCACGGTTTAACGACTATATACAGTCGTGTTCAATAAAACGGCAATTGTACCGGGTAACCGACTGAAGGCATGCATTTACATTTTTCTAATTTAGTTTCAATGTCACACGTAGCTTAATTAAAAAAAATATTTATATACGGACACGATACCTAGGTCTACTTCAAATAATATTGAAAAAACGTGTGAACAAAATCATTGCTATTCGATAAGTATATTATTTTTTCACGTCGATTATATAACGTGCATGCATATTACGACTATATTGTTTAATATTATATTATATCTTATAATAAATCTTACTATTGAATGTACGTTTAATACGGTTAAAATGAAACAATTATTTAATTTAAGTAATAAATAATAAACTTACAAATTACTACCGTAGTTGTAGGTACTACCCACGAAACTTTAACCCATTGCGATATTTCCTGAGATAATGAAAAAATAGTCAAATGTGGTTTTTTACGACTAACAGTAAAAATATTTAAAAAATAGTGTATTATTTATTTAGAAGTGTTTTATTATTATCTTATTTTGTTGTCTGATAATTTCGTTAAAAATAGTTTATCATTTTTCTGCAAAGTATTTATTTATTTATTAATTACCACCCACAAGGGGTAAAAATGCAGTGGTTTAATTATTATATAATAATAATAGACATACAGGTAACGAGATACAATTAATTAAATATACATAATTTTAATGTATGCACAGAACCAAAATTTATATCGAAATTGATAACTTCATTACATGACTAAGCGGCATACTGGACTATTAATAACATATACGATTAATAGACTATAAATAGACTATAAGATTATATAAATTAATGGAAATTAAAAGTTGAAGTGTCAAAATTTTCAAGAAAATAACTCTGTAATATATAGATATCTTCAAATTATTTAAAAATATTTAAATTAAAAGTTATTTTTAAATGTTTTACCAAAACGTAAAAGTGTAATCAAAATGAATCACGTGAAGTGCAAATAATAATAAAAATAAAAATAAATTTTTATCTGCATCTTATTGAGAGGTATTGCAACAGGCTTAGATATGGGAAACATTGTAGTATCTAAGTTATCGAGTCGACGGTTCTACCGCCAACGTTCTTGGTTTCATATGGTTTTGTATTTGCTAAATCGGTTGCAAACATTAGTTGATGATCTGATTGTATCAATTGTGAAAATATTCCGATACAGCACATATTTTTCCATCAAATTCACTTGAGCTCACCATTTTACGGTTTGGAAATAGACGTGATTGAATTATGTGAAATATCCACTGATCAAATAAGCAACAATATGATGGGGAAATTGCCGCGCAACCTATCGGGACTTGGTTCAGTTCGGTCAAGAGGTACAACAAACTTGTGCATTTTTTGAGGATTTAGCATTTTTGCCATTTTTCTATAAAAAAAACCGTGAAATTATGAAAAATTATATTTAATATTCTGGTAATGTAATGATTGTGTTTTCAGAATGCATTTGATTTGAAATAATCTGAAAGTATTTTAACTACTACGATTTATTATTAAATCAAATAATTCCAGTTACAATATTATTTAATAGTCTTTAATATTATCTAAAAAATATCTATAGGTAATTTGTATTTTGTTTTTATTTATCTTCATGGGATTGACTAATTTTTTAATCTGCTGTTATTACAATCAATAATATACAAATATTATTACTCTCTAGTCTCTATACCTATCTCTTCGGGTATTATATTATTGTTTATTATTAATCGCTGTTGTATTGATTCTATTGTATATTGATGAGCTTGAGAAGTGTGCAACTGGTGAAACAATTTTCACTGAAAATTCAAAAACATATGATAAATTGAATTATTTTTGAAATATAACAAACAGAAGAATTCATTAGTTTTAACCTTATGATGAATAATAATTTATAATGATTTATTATTCTTATTTTTATCATATATTAACTCTTTATAGTTGATTTTTATTAAAGTAATACTTCAATAGTTTTATATTGTAATTTAAGTTTGGATTTCGGTAACGTTGGACATTTCCATGAATATTAACGGTTCCTTAGATTCTGAGTGAAACGAAAAATTTATTTTTAAATTAAAAAATTAAAATGTATATCATTTGCAATTTTAATTTCAAAAACCTGCAAAATATACATAATTTTATTCATAATTATATTCTTAATGCATCTAAAATTTTAAAATATTTAAATACTACGAAAGAATTTACTATTTTTATTTTTTTACAAGCACTTAATATTCTCGAGTTTTATAAAAATTAAGATTTACTCAGGATAACTGGTGTTAGAGTGCGTTGATTTATTATTGCTTTCATGTTTAAACACACCTATCTAGTCGTTACCTCAAATTTTGTATTTTAATTTTCAATACTTTGATCTAGGTATACATAATATAGCTGCAGATAAAGCAATAATAGGCAATTAAATATTTTATTTTGTATGACAAACTCAAAATTTTATTCATAGATACGAGGTAACTGATGTAACTTAAACAAGTAAAATCTCAATTTAATCATCTTGGGACTTAGGGACATTGGTTCAATAGTTTTCAGCACTCTTCTCAAGTGGGAGCCTAATATTAGGAATGTTGGAAAAGATAGAAAAATTTAATAGGATATCATAGATGTACTGCTGTAGTTTTGATGAATAAATATACACGTAGATAGTTTGGAAAATATAACATGACCAATTGGAATGCTTGAAAAAATATTTATTATTTTTCCTAAATTTGAATATTCTAAGAAATAAAAATTATTGGTGAAATTTGTAATTTTATATTGGATAAGATAAGAATACGTATACTCTGTACAATATAATATGTTTATAGGACATTTTAAAGTAATGTGATTTTATTCTATTTTATTTTTTTATAGTAAAACCTTTATTATTTTATATAATGTGGTTAGAAATGTAATTTAAATTTTATCGTTGTTAACTGAGCATTAATCAGTTTGTTGAATTGCCTTTTTGTCTTCAAAATAAAACTTCAACTACTATTAAAAAAGTAAAGTAAGAAGTATAATAATTTAAATTTTTTACTTCAGACTGTTAGTGCTTTTGATGAACGCATTCAGGCATTGACTTAGATGTATACCGAGTTTAAAATGATCAAGCTTTTAGCTTAAAGAGCTAATGAAGTTTCTTATGTACGTAATGTAATCTTTAAAAACTTATGATTTAATTAAAATTTCCAATGTAAAGTTTTGAATTATAAATAATACGATATTGTTTTCATTTACATTGTGTACTATATTTTCAAATATCAGACACAGGGTTATATTTTCTCTAACAAATTTCGTATCGGATATTCGGATGTCTAATAAATATGAAAAAATATACATTGAACTAAAAATAATAGTGATTTTTGGAACACTAACATGTGCGTTTGGCGTATACCGTATTGTATCGACTTTTAATGAATGAGTAAAGAATTACATTTTGAAGTGTAATTATATTATACAGTATACAAAATATATACTTACATATAAAAATATTAACCATTGTATCGTGTATAATACACCGAATGTTATTTTTAGTTATTTTATGAAATAAATTTTCGTATTTCGAAATTAATGTGGCTCAAAGTTCTGACTTTGTCTTAAATTATTTGAAGGTTTAATTACCGTATAAAATATAGAAAAAATATATGCTACGAAATAAAACTTTACTTTACATATTACAAAAAAAATGATATACTATAATATTGATTTACAGTAATATTGTGTTACTTTGAAATTGATAAAATATATACATTAGTATTTTTCATTTAAAAGAATAAGTAATTTAATTAATTTATAAATTTGTACCATTTAAGTTTTGATGACGGTTGTGTAATAAATTATAAATATAAGACCTGAATTCTCTTTGTAATATTCAAATAATTACTTTGTGCCCTAACATAATTTGAAGGGCATTCTTGAACAGATTTAGTGAATAAGTTTGGGCAAAAGGTATTTTCCAGTTCCGAGAATATAATTATTATTGTAAATACTTGTTTTCTGGATTTTTGGTATGTATGAGTAAAAATATGAGAGAATGTGGCTCGCAGAAGAACTTTAGTAGGAGGTTATAGCTAGGTACTTTCATTTTTATCAAGTTTTATTGAACTCGGAATGACAGTTTGGCAAATTTTTTAACATTATGATTTATATTAACATATATTTAAATATTAATTTCAATGAAAATGTTGAGGGAAGAAAAAATATCTTATTCTTAAGCCGATAACTTTCGGTGAATTATAATTATAGACGTCTAATTATAAGTAAAATTCATTAGATTAAAAGTTTTTATACTACTATACATAGATCGAGCTTATTTCTGACATTTTAGATATTTTCAAAATATAATTCGAATAATCAGTAAATCCTTGTATTAAATGATATGCATATGTATTCGAAGCATATAAGGTAATATTACAAGACATCATTATTTTCAAAGACTTCATGTTTTATAAATTATGTAACGAAGTAAATAAAACATCTAAAATGTTAGAGGGAATAAAATATGTAAGCTAATAATAGTCTAATCAATGAATCGCAAATCAAATTGGAATTTACATATACACATATGACAAATACTATCTCTTGGATTTTTATGTCTGAGAGTATTATCAAAGTCTGTACAATAACCAGGACTTTTTTCTGAGTCGGGATCTTAACGATATATTGTTATGAGCATGTATATATATATATATATATATATATATATATATATATATTATTTTTATATGTCTATACTTACCATGCACTCAGTGTCTTACCAACCAGGTTTACATGGAAAACGGTGCTAATGTATAATAGTACCTTATGGTGTACTAAAGTTATGCATATATGGTAGGTATATAAAGGTATATGTATCGAAGAGTTATATTTTTATACTTTCTATTCATAATATTATAATAATGTTTACTATATGCGTTTCGGGTTTATTAATTTATTTTTTGGTGAGTGATACCGTTAATATAAATAATTATTTTATCTATTTTGTATTATTATAATGAATGATATTATTTTGTGTGTTATGAATTATGATGTTATGAACTCCGAATATTACGGATAGTACACTACGATTTAGTGAGTATATTTTTTAGACATAATATGTTTCTTCTATAAGCATAATCCCACCCGACAATCGAGGGGCACTTTTAGGTTTCAACTAGTATTTTTATATAATATTCATCAGGTTAAAAATATCTATGTAATATTTAAAATAGTAGTGTGATCATTTGTTCATATGGATGATAATATTATAAAACGTAAAAAAGAGAAGTGCGTTATACTTTTTGCATTTTATTTAGCTCTAATTCTGATTTTATGACTTTTATTATTTAAGATTCATGTGAAATGAGGAATGTATTGATTGCAGTCGTTTTTATGTGATGAGTATTTTAAAATTTACATTGTTTGTTCGTGTCAGTGTGCACTATATTGACCAGGAAGATTGCTCCGATTGATACAAAGCTGGTACTGTAGGAAATTTTGTTTAGTCAGCTAGAATTTCTCCCTGAATTTCGTCTTCGTTCACAGGTTGAAGAACAGTAGTGTTCTTTCTTAGTTCTGTGGATTTGCATGGGAATTTGTATTTGGTTTTTTTTATTCAGTCTTGGAGGAGAGACTTAATAGAACTTGAAGTATGTTAAGTACAATTGATTTGTATTTTTAAATAATTAACAATTTATTATTTAAACTTAAAAATGGTTAATGGTTTTAGGTTTTGCATACATATAATAGGTAATAAATCATTTCTGATATTCATAAACCCTTGGATAATATATTATAGCATATAGTATAAAGACAATAGTTAAAATTTTTTTTTTTTTTAATAAACTATATAGTAAGTATGATAATATATTATTTACTATTTATTTTAAATTTCGAAATAAATAATTTTTTTTTAATATTGAAAACATAATAATTGTATAATACTACGAGTTTGCTTTATGCTTTTTAGTTTTTACTATATAATTGGAATATATATTCGATTAACATTCATACAATATCCATAAAATAGTCTTTTTTTGATTAATACTAAAACAAATTTGTGACCGGCAACATTCGGTGGAATCATATTATGTAACAGTAACGGAAATTCTATTAATAACAATAGGGAAAATCAGAAAAAGTGTGAATCAATTTGGTTTGGTTGTTTTTTATGAATGTGACCGCAGTATACTCATGCTAAATCATAAAAAAAATAGTGGGTACCTACTGAACGTTTCCTAGAAAATAAATACATTATTGAAATAGGTAGGTATTGTAATATGTTTAAATTTTCGATACTCCTGTAGTCCTGTTCGAAAAGAGTTCGTGGATATTAATTATTATTTTTCATAAAACACTGTAACTTGTAACATATTATATTTGTGATAATCCTTATGATAAATAATTATTAATTATAAATTACTATTATCATGTGAATAATAATAATAATTTTAATATAATTTATGTAGTTTCCTATTAACATGATTTCATATTCAAATGGTTGATGACGTCGATGTATATTATATAATATTGATATAATATAATATATAATATATAATATATATATATATAATATATTATAATATAATATAATATAATATAATATAATATAATATATATATATATATATAAGCTCATTTAAATTCAACAATATTTTTTTGGTAAAACGTGTCGTAAAAAGAAGATCAATGGAAAACAAAACATGATAAACTATGTTTTTGTTAAAATGTGTATAATGTACTTACTTCAATTTATCCATTTTTTATTCTAGCTCTAATTTGATTTTGACGGAATTAAGAGTATTTATTTCATCAGCTAAAAAGTATAAACATTTATCAATGCTATTTTTATACAAAAACATATAAAGTATAATGAAAAATTAAATAAAAATATTTTCTTCTTCTAATATTGGTAAAAATATGTTATAGAAGCAAATTAATTGTTTATTATTTATTTATTGGCAGAATATTATTGTTTCGAATTTTTCACATGAGTATATTCAGTTTATTTCTGCATAATCATTGGTAAATAAACGTACCAGTAGAAATTCAGAATATTCTTAATGTTTGTTCTTATAACTCGACCTAAACTAATTAATTATCTTAATGTACTTTGTTATCACAATAAAATCCACCTCATTGCAATTATATTATTTATGTTTGTTATCTCCAAAGATATAAAGATTACCTATAATGTACATACATATTTTTACTGTTTTTAATTTCATAATAAATTACGTAATACTTATGTAAATGATATTATAGTATTTTATTATTAATTAGTTGTTAATTAAATAAATTATTTTTTTAAAAAAAAAGAGTAAATTTGGAAAATTAACTTCCTTGGGTGCTTTTTAGAGTGTGATAAAACAATTAGCAGTAGTTCGGATGGTGATGAAAAAGGGGACGGAGTGTATATATTTTCCGGTAACATTTTTTCAACTATATTATTTTTATTTTAACATGTTTTTTTTTTTGTTTAAAATGTATAATTACTTTTTCTTACCCTAGAGTTAATACACCACCGATAATACGAGTTAATAATACGATAGTATAATAATACAGTCATCCCTGAAGTTACGTATTCTAAATTATACACTGAAATTATACTAATATGGTCGTATTTTATTTATGAACTATTTGAATCAATCATACGCCGATGTAATATTATATATTTGAAATTAATAAGACCAATATTATTAAAATGTAGAAATATAGTTTTAATATTATTTTAGATACTGAACTCCGTTCAGTATCTATTAATTACATGAAGAATGTATTTTATTATCGACTATCTTCTCTTGTATTGTTCTATACTCTACGACCCTCTGAATTAAATCCTATTTCAAACATGTAATCGGTAGTAATTATTTGGAAATTATATTAAAGGAGTTATAAAATAATCACGTTTGCCGTCATTTGGAAATTCTGATTTCCATCCGAATTGTTATTGTACAGCACTCTTGATATCGCTGTATTTTTGATGATACATTGGTATATTTAGTTTTATTCTAATTTTATCATAATAAAATAATGACAATTGACAGACGATGGCTGTGGATTGTAATTCCATGTCTCCATGATTACAATTGAATATCTGATACGTGGTATGCGTTAGAAGTACATAAAATTCTTCAGGGCACCTCTCAAGAAAATGTTAAAAATCCGCTATTGTTTATGATCATAGATAACTAAAACTGCAGAATTTCGTTTCACAAGACCCGAAATTGATAACGATATCACGCCTATAAGCAGACGTGTATTAAACGGCATGAGTAGCGGTATGTAATCAGGTCAAAAATGTTGACTCAAAATATTGTTTTCGTTTTATTTTAAACCTGTCTATAAGAGGTTTAGGAAGTTATTTATTTACTATTCCGATTATTTTACATCAGTTTGTAGGAATATAATGTTCATGATAAAACCGGTATTATGTGATTGATAAAAGTAAAAAATTATGTAAGAAACCATGAAGTAAAAAAAATTAACCTAAGTATATTATTGATTTGACGATAATTCAAAAACTTTAATGATTAATGATTCTGGACGTGTTCTTAGTAGCTGTAGAAAAAAATGAATAGTTTTCATGGCGCTGAAACGTATTTTAAGCACAATTTTGTCTAGAAGTGCGTTTGTTCCTAGTCTCCTATAAAAGCTACAGCTAGAGTATACCTTTAAATTACCGAATAAGTTTCTGTATTTATGTATGTATGAATTTATGTAATGAATCAGAGGCGTACACATATAACCATTTTTATATAACTATTATACGTATTGTAAAATAAAGACCAAGTAGGGAGAGGATGGCGTTGAACACCCAACCCTCCTTGTATATACACCACTGAAAATGAGTTTTAAAACAACTTCAGGTTACTTGATTAAAACGTGTATTTTACATGAGTCAATATTGACTATTGCGAATCATGGTCTAGCATTCGTTTTTGGAGTGAAGGGCGTTTCAATTTAATATGAAACTAATATGATATAATGTACATTTTTCTTTGTTTACTATTGTTGGTAATTTATCTACATTATTCATTTTAATATTTTTGTATTTAAATAATTTAATATAGGTATTTATTATTATTTACATATATATGTGATATGTATCACCATTGATTTTAGAATTCTAAAATCAATGGTATTACATAACAAATTTTTTTTTAAATTTGGCTAAACTTCAAAACATAATTTAATTTTAAACCAACATAATTTTTCTTGATAATTTTACAAACTAAGTTAGTACCTCCTCTGGGTCGATGTTTATTTCCCTGTGAACTGACAGTAAAGCTAATCCATCGAGGCAAGTTTCATCAGCCGAGTTCCTAAGATACATTTTCAACCATTTGAAAAACGAAAATGTTCTTTCTGATGCCGCCGTTGATATAGATATATTAGCTAGTAGCTATATAGGTATATAATACTTGTAAAAGTTTCCATGTGTCGGGAGATAAACAAAAGTTCAATTTTTAAGTCCTGAAATCGCTGTATTAGTAGGTAACTTATTTTAGTCACCTTGTTTTCCACGTTGCAAATTCATTTAAAGTGGAAAGCTAAATAAATAAATCTATTTTTAATTTATTTTACAAAAACCCTTTTTGTCGAGGAAAATAATATTAACTATAATGATTACAAAAATTACAATTTTAAATTAATTTTTTATACATGTACATATACGTGACCAATTACATAGGTTCGATTATTACATAGCACATAGAACTAGCCCCCATCAATAAAACTAAAATTATTAAGTAGAGAATAGTGGGTAGTAATAATTATAATAATTATAATATTAATTAGGTATAGTATTAATACTGATTAGAAATAAATTTAGTTTTGATAAAAGTTATGAATAAGTTATGATGTATAGTATATTAGTATGTATCAATACTCATAGAACTATAACAAACTCAAATACAACCGTTTGTTTTTTGAGATCCATCCAAATAATTTGTTTTAAGTAAATGTACTATTAATTTTTAGTTTGTATGTTGTTTTGTTAAGGAAATCAATAAATACATACATACATACATACATACATATAAATAATGTGGGTGGTAGCTTTTAAAACTGCAATATTGCTAACACGAAACCCTAAAATTTCAAATAAAATTATTGTGTACAGTAGAGTGTATTTTTAAGTCGTATTTATCGCGATCGTGTGTACGTCCGAATCACGATAATATTACGTTTGAATTTATTAATAGTGAAACCTATTCTTTGGCTACTATTTTATTTTATCCCAGTTATCAAAATATATCGATTATTGCCGAATAACTCAATAACATGTATGAATATGTCTACGGATACTAACGAGATGATTTTTTTATGTCGCCAATGAGACGTATTTTACTTGGAATCCATTTTCCTTGGTATTCACCAAATTCTCATCGGAAAAACTAGATTCATATGGAAACTTGGTTCAGAAATTGAATAGTAAACAGAAAAAAAATAAAAATTATACAAATTAACTCGAGTTATCCTACTTATTCTTTTTTGTTAAAAAATATTTCAAAATGAAACGAAATATTGTAAATATTAAAGCTTAGAACAATTATGTCCGCAGTTGTTATGGAGGAGTAACATTTTACAGACACGCGAGTACTTTATAAATTCTCATTAAAAAAAAAAAAAAAAATGTAAAATGTGAAATTGGCGGAAAACAGACAGAAACTCTTATCCTCTTAATCTCTAATAATACATATATAAAAGCGCTGATGCTCAGTGTACCTTAATTAAACAGTTATAGTCTGGCTGCACGGTATCCAGACTTTTGGCACTGCGTTCAATCAAACCGTTACGAAATACATTTCGCTCTTCACGATTTCGCCGGTGGCACTTCCGGGCATGTGAAAAATGCAGATTCGCGCAGAGGTTTAAGTCAATACCGTCAATGAACGTATACGAGATTATGCTGCTATCCAGCCAACCGTTTTCTCTCGGAACTTTACCTAAACATTAACCCTTCAATCAAAAATATTACTTCTGTCTACATTGAACGTAAACTGAACTTATCCTCCGTTCCTTGAGATTTGTTTTACGCGATTGGAACTACCCGTGAGTTCGTGCGACGCATTAACATAAACACGGAAAGAGTGATATAGACATTAGCTGTACACGGTCGAATTTCCCTTGCCGTGACACGCGCTATTTTTACTATTATACAAATATATATAATAATATACTGTAGTTTAATACTACACATTTATAATATGCATGTAGCGCCGCGGGTATTGCGATGATGATTACTTGTGCGTACTGATTTTTTTTAACCGATAAAACCTAATACGAAATTATTCGTCTAAATTATCTACTGCAATAGTTCAGTAGGTAGTGTATTCTTATATTGAATTATGTGGATAGGTAGGTAGTTATCATTGATCAGTTGTACATGGACGAGAAAACAGTTTGTTCAAAGTAAATAAAATGCCAAGAATAAATAATAACAGATAGTAGGTAGTAATTTCTATTGCACCTAAAACAGAACGAAAAAGCTTTAAAAAATGTAACAAAAAGTTTTTAACACACGATGGTGATTTTAAATTTTATTCCGAAGGCAACAAAGTCTAAACTATACATATATATTATGTGTATTAAAATATATAAACAATATTCGAAAGTTTTCTATTCATTCACGCGCTGTATTAATTAACGGAAGTGTTTTTTATTCCAATAAATTTTATCTTAGTTCCAAGAGCGTTATGTATAATATATACATGTATTTAGAAATAAGAACATTAAATCGAGATATATTAGAAACTCTTTAGGGTTGAAAGCAATATAAAGTTTTAGATATTAATAATGTCTGGAGTGCAAACAAATTCAAGTCTATCGCGGAATTTCGTATACAGTTTCGTGCCATTTGAATTTTAATGCCTGCAGTGTTCCAGACAATGGGCACCTTGTAATGCAATTTTAAAGCGTGATTATGTAATTATTATTTTAAAGTACGTGGTTTTGTATCGCATTAATTAAGAAATGTTAGTACATTCGTTTTACAACTGGTATTATTAAATTCCTTGCGCCAAAAATGCCATTTTAACCAAGCTCGCTATAACTATTCCACGCGATGTTATGCTATTAATAATTGTTTTTTTATTACATTTTTTTTACTTATCATTTTCGTTAATTTTTGAGCTAGAAATTTACTTTAGAGATATTTAGAGAATTTAATTTATTTTTTTAGAGATAAGTTTAAGTTGTCTTTTAACACCTAGAGTTCAATACAGGCAGTGTATATAAATGAAAAATTTACGGTACCCCCTGCCACCACGTGAATATTTGCAGCTAAAACTTCATTCGATTCACTCCCAATAGTATATAATAATAAATTGTATGCCTTATAGTTTTCAAAGTAGTGCTCATTAAAATGTTTGTCATCACGTAAAATATCGAAATCGTGTACGTCCTTTGCCTGCGTACAAATTACAATGAAAACCAATTCTCATTGCGATAGTAAATAAAAAATAAAACTTAAAACTCGGAGTATTGCCGATCATTTTATTTAAACATGCACCTGCATTGACATTTTTAGATTATTTAGTAAAAAAAAAGTAGCTAGTATCATAGATCTTATACTTATAAAGTCTATGCCTATTATATAGTGTGAAATCGTACCTATATTTGGTCTAACTAATATTTCCGGGGTTTGATGAATTATTATTTTGGCGATTTCTTTGGAATAAAATACTTCTCAATTAATGTCGACATACCACCGTATTCTAATGGGCAATAGCTAGTAGCTACACTAGTCTACCACTGTAGATTTGAATATATTTTAGATTTAATATTTTATTTGACCACAAGTTGTAATTGAAGAAATGGCGTGTAGTTGACAGTTGTGATTGCGGCAAAAACTTTTGTAGAATAGTCTTTGCTCTGAGTTTCTACTTCTGCCAGTTGAAAAAGAAGAAAACGAGCCGTTATAGTGTTATTTTATTAACAACGTTGGTCGTTTCGAGTTGCTGACGATGCACTGATCAATTTGAATTTGATTTCCGTCGTCATTTGCTGGTTATCGTATTGGAATAACTTAAACTAGAGGATTTTAATGTATTCATGCATTAATATAATATTATTTCTTCGACTTCGTTCTCGGCTTTGGTTCATCGGGTATCTTTAATGCTCTATCAACAGTAGGTTTACAACTATATTCTTTATTTTAATAATATTTATGCATTAAACATCTGCTCTTTTTTTATTGTTTAATACTTTTCAAGTAAATGCACCTAATATTTATACAAATATCTGATATCTACATTGTTCAAAATTTTAAATTTATGCTTTTAAGATTCATATATTATTGAAGTAATTTGCATTAGATAAGATTTTAACGTTGCACAAGTATATATGTGCTGTTTGTGAATTATTTAGCGTTAAAACTTGTTGAAAATGGTCAATTAGAAATGTTATTTTAAATGTTCTTTAAAATAATACGCAACTATATGCATTAATTCAGATAATAGTTTTTTGTCACAGGCATTCTTCAAAATAATTTGTTCTTTTATACGTTTATATTATTATATTGAAAATATATTACCAAAGTTTTGTAGAAACTTTTATTTGTAATATATTCATTAAAACTATAGTTACTTATTTATTTTATGTATTCTAATAATTTAATAATTATTCAAACTGCGACAACTCAACTCTAAATCAACTACCCCATAAATAATAATGATAAGGTGGAAATGATTGTTACACGCGTAAAATTATTCATGGTTCATGGACAAGATGATGTATAGCAATAATAATAATAATAATAATGCGAAACGACATAGAAATAAATGTGATTTGTGAGTTCCCGGCGTGGGAGCAAAACCATATTATTGGTGTTTATAAAAGATATTGCATTTTGATTGAGTTGCATATGATATAATATCAGTTATCCAAATACTACAGAATCTAAATACAAATAAATAAGTAAATGTGTGTTTAAATATTTTAAAAGTATAAGAGAGGAAAATCCATTCGCAAAATATGTACATTTCAAATACAATAAAATGTTTATGTGATTCCAAGTGAGGATTGGAGAAGTAAAACCTATATTTTACAATAATTATGATCTGTTACGTAGGAGTGAATTATTATAAACGAGGTTATTATTATAAAATTTGCAATGTTATCTCGTTTCAAATCTTGAAATAGTTGATTATATATATTTAAATTATATTATTGGATTAACGGCTGGATAAAATCGCTTTTATAATTTATACCTATTTATTAAATGGTGATACTCTTTTAATTTTGTTCTGTTTGTTTATTTATTAGATGTGGGTGCTATGAAATCGTACTAATTTCTAAAGA
Organism: Chaitophorus viminalis; assembly: GCA_025469195.1. Lineage (NCBI taxonomy): Eukaryota > Metazoa > Arthropoda > Insecta > Hemiptera > Aphididae > Chaitophorus > Chaitophorus viminalis. The sequence goes on from JAIPRK010000961.1 coordinate 99,828, forward strand.
TAAGTTTAATTATTTTGTTATATCATAGTGAGCTTGTCCCATTTAGAGTATCAAACACAATCCGCATTGCTATAAATTTGTTTTATAAATCGTGATATTTTTAATTTTATTATTTCACTGATATTTTATATCATTGACCTATTTTATAATTATATTTTACTGAATAGTAGTCATAACAATGATAGTCTTATAATGGTGTGAGATTCAATAAAAATTCTTAAATGTAAATGTACCTAATTGCAGTCTGCAGAATATTTTCATAATATATATTTATTATAATATATATACATTTTTTTTATATATTGTTTTTATTTTTTGATATATAAAAAATTATAATATATACATTTTTGTTTTAAATTTACCAGATATAGTATAGGTATACTCAGTTTGTGATTTTAAAATATCATGATTAGTCGGTTACATTTGTAACATTAATATCTGTAAGAAATATCATGAATAAATATAAAATAATACATTTTTAAAAAATTATTGCAAACCGTCAGAACTTCTACATTTTATTTTATTATTCTGCGACAAGTTTTTAATTTTCTATCTGAATACTATTAATTTATAGTTTATTAGTTATAACAAATAGGTACCCTATAAGTTGCTCTTTAAAAAAATGCACCCAGTAAAACTCTATATATTCCCTGATTTCCAATTGCAATATTTCACACTGCTTATAATGTTTTATGCAAATATAAGTATTATTATAAATATTTAGATGAAATAGCAAGACAATTTCATTTCACATTAGTGTAATGTATTAAACAATATTATCTACATCTGAATATTTATTTTTTTACAGTCATTGTGATCGCTTAGGTAGTAATTCCCAATAGATGGCAAAAATAAATTATGTCTACTGGATTTTGCGGTTGGTTCTGATTCTTATAAATAACAAAATAGTGTATAGTTGGATTTTCGTAGTAAATAAATCAATATTGAAAATGATGAAGTTTGTTAGTAAAAATAAGATGTAATCATTCAACTTAGGCTGTGTAATTACGCGCTTTAAAAATGTATGTATTACAATGTTGTAATTCATGTTGAAATCTAAATTAAATATGACTGATTTTCCACATTAACTTTCAGACTAGACTTACCACCTTTAGAGTATAAATTATTTTCCAATATAATCAAAACTAAGAATCTATAAGAATAAACACTGGTATGAAATCGAATAATTTATTATCTAAATACGATAATATCCTGTGAAATTTATGTAGTTGTCAGACTTTTTAGATAAATTATGTTGACGTGACCTGAGAATTTCTATCTTTTCCACAGTTTAAAATATATGAGAATAGCTATACTTTGATATATCGAGGAAAAGTATAAAAGAAAAGTATTGTATACTGAATTTCAAATACATTTTTAATGCATGTTTTAAATTTTTTTAATTTTATTTGTAAAAAGGAAGACAAAAAAAAAATCGTTTGTTGTTAGTAAATTATATTTATTATAACTATAAGAATGTATAATTATTATCTCATTTAACAAATAATAAAGATAAAATGTTGTATACAAAAAATTGAGGTACAAATTTATTAAAAAAGTAACTAGATATTTGCTTTTATGTATCAAATTAGATTATACATATGGAATTTCTAATTTACGAAATTACTGATAAATAATTTAATTGATTACTCTGAGTGATTGTTGATAATTGATTAGTTGCCGACAAAAATATTAGAATAATATTATAAATTTTATTGCATTTCTTATTTCACTCAGAATAATATGATATTTGAATGTTAATGTAAAATATTTTTTGGGGTCCTCTGTAATCATATCTAAATTTAAAATTTAACTAAACATTTTTTAAGGTTGGATATTTAAAATGTGTAGATAAATAAAATATATTTTATGCCTATTTAATCTTTGTTTCAATGTTTAAATATATTTTATGCTATAAAATGGTTAATTTTTTCTTATGATATTAACAATAATAACTGATAATGTAGTACACACGATTATAATAACAGTAGATACTTAAGAGTTTATTACTATTATATCTATTCAAAGACATAACTTTAGGTGATTTAGCAAAAAAACTTTTATTTTTATTATAAATTTTATGACATGGTTTTATGTGTATTTAAACAAATGATATTTAAATTTCTGTACATCGGTTATTGACAACTTTAATTAGTTAACTAAAATTGCGAGTTATTCATTATAGTTACTTTTTATACTTGTTTATCGTAAAATAATTTCTATGATACTTTTCCTTGTAACTAAGGTTTCAAAAAATTAGATTTCTTGTGAGATTTGTTGACAAAAATATCTATATTGTAGATTCGATGTCACGTCAATTGTCAAAGCAACTGGACCGATTTTATCTGTTAATTGGTAACTATTATAGATATTAATACATTATGATTCAGGGGATGTAAAATAATATGTAATGATTAGTGGTTTAATTCCCTGGAATAATACAAAATACTATAATTTTTATGAAACTAATAATTTGTTTATGAGTATGTTTATTTGTGCATGAATTATAATTACACCTATAATCTAAATGGATAAAAAAATGTATAGAAATATGCACGAAAAATAAAAATATTTACTGAACAACATAATATCGTATAATAACCGAGAAAATATTATTATGTTTTAATAAAAAGATTTGCGGAAAAACAAATTGTATAATTTTCAAAAATTAAATATTTTAAAAATACTAGGTAACAAGTAATATAATTTAATATTTATTTTGTTTATCATTTATGGACGGGAAAATTACCCTTTATTTAACAAATACAATAATAGTATTAGTAATAACATTTTACGTAGATACATATATATATATATATATTAATAATATTCTTTATTATGCAATTATTTATATGACAGTATTTCTTTTATAATCTAAATTTAAATTTAAATTTAAATTTAAAAAACAGATTTAATAATTCAACGATTTAATTTATGCTAAAATAATAAAATTATTATAACACATATATAAAAAACAAATAAAAGAGAAGATAAAACAGATAAGAGACAAAATATTATAAAATATACAATGATGTCGTTAGTTTGGTTACTGATGTATGAAATAAGTCAATATTACAAAGAGAATTACCGTCTGACATTAGTTTATTAGCAGGAGAGTACATTTTGTATGTATTAGTAGTATGTAAAGGATAAAAAACAGGTTTATCTCTGGAATTAAAAGAATTAATTTTAAAGTGTAAACCTTCAACAAGTTCAGGACAATTATTATGATAACGAAGTAGTTCAAATAAATATTTCAAGTCTAGTAGTCGAAATCTATTGTTTAATAATATTATTTTAAAATAAAAGTTTAAACCGTAGTATCCTGAATGAGGAGTTCATTGAATACCATAAAAAATGTTTTGTATAGAATAATTGATGATAAACATTGGTTGTAGGATATACCATCTGTATGCCAAGGGTTGCTAACTTTCAGTATGAACTCTCATACGGGTGGTTCGATGTTCATCGAAATGTTTGCTTCATCTAATTTCGGTGTCAGGTCGAAAAAAGGAAATGATGGTTTATTCATCGTTTTTAACGTAGGTCACCTTGGGTAAGGGTAGGGTAGGCCTTACCGCTGTATAGTTGAAAGAGTCATGTTGTCTAATGGTGATCGTACGATCCCGGCATTGTAATGATTTAGCGATAACACATTTTAGCAAAGACAGGCTTATATGTGTGACGGTCTGCGAGGCTGCAAAAGTGCTACCGTTAAGACGATATCAATGAAAAAATACACAATTAAATTGGCTATAATAATGACATTTGATATATAAACCATGCGTCTGAAATTCAACTGATTTAAAAAATTGTGTAAAAAACTAAATCCTTTGATGGCATTCAGAGAAATCAACATGACGTTTGTAATGTTTTTTTATGAAGAAATCCTCTTGCGAAGTTGTGACCAAATGGCTGCCACCAAGTTTATTCATTTTAATGTCCTTGATGAGTTGAATACGGTGAATATTCATTAACCTTGTTTCGTACGGAATTGAAACCACATCACATACATAATATAAATTATGTCACTGAACTGATCATTTATAAGTTATTAATCATTAAAAATACATATGTGTATTGCGCTTGTACAAAGTTTTAAAAATAAGTTATGACAATTTGAGAAATCTTTGCCATTATTATGAGGCATACATGGTGTTAATGTATAGTTTCAGAAGTTTAAGCTTACATTTTAATAACTATTTTAATTCTAATTCCGTATGATTAATTTTATCAATGAAAACCAAACGAATAGTTTCTCCTATAGCCGTATCTCCTGTATTTAATTTACATCGTTAAATTTAAACTCACTAGTGCTTATTATATGTGCATAATATATTACAATAATAATTTATACATTGTATTGACGTTTTAGTCATCACCACCCTGTCGTTTATTCGTAATGGAGTTTTACGTTTATTACGATATTATTTTCCTTACTAGTTACTATACCTTTATGCTATAAATATATTTTTCAAGTAGAATAACCAAATTTTCACTATTTACTATTGCTATTATTTTAAATTATTCAATTTCAAATATTGTTTTGCGTCATTGTTATATGCTTAACCTGAAACTGGTTATAATTGTGATACGCAAAAAGCTCTTAAAAAATGTTTAAGTTTTGATGTCTTGAAACTAGAAAATAAAATTGAATAAGTAAACTATTATTCTTACAAGATGAAAATATTTAAACATTCACGTTTTCTTTTTGAGTTATTAATTAATGCATGTGAATCGAATAGTAAAATACAATAAACTTTAGTGTATTTAATTATATGGGAATCCGAATTTCAATATTTTAAAGTTTAGTCCATAGGCTACTAATGCAGTATTTTATAGTTTCTATAGTTGAACATTTTATATCTCGCTCCTATGAGTTGAAGTTAATTAAATATAATTGACATTAAACTTTTCTCTAAAACAAACTGAATCATTACCTTTAAATGATTTAATTTCAGGTATTTATTTGATATTTTTTGAATTCATCAATATTGAACCAAGTATCTCACCACTTTCGGTACATATGGTTAGTATTAGAAAATTACACCGATATATTTTTAATGTGAATCTGAAAATGATTATTTATTATTTATATTTTATTGTTAGTATCTTTAAAATGATCAATACTCGTATATATGCATGTTTATATGTATGTATGTATGTATGTATGTATGTATGTATGTATGTATGTATGTATGTATGTATGTATGTATGTATGTATGTATGTATGTATGTATGTATATATATGTATGTATGTATGTACTATAAATACGCCGTCTGTTTAATATAGGAACATATTTTATAAGTTCAAATAATTGTATAATTGTACATTTGTACTTGATGGAAAAACAATCATTGTAGGGTTTTTTTTATTTATAACCAAGAAAATTATCGATATTTATATTATAGTAATATTAAAAGTTAATAATTGTTTACAAAGCCATTTAACTGTCATGAAAATTATAACTTAATATTTATTTCAATATTAAAATAAATCATTGAATATACAATTTATAAATACATAATATAATTTTCTAATACAAATAATTTGAAAAAATACATTTCGATAAAACCACAACATTAAGATTCTATGATTAATAATAATTATTTAATGTATTGGCATACTTATTCTGGATGTACATTTACATTCACAATATTAAAACATTTCTTCTTAGGAAATATTCTTCAAAGAAAACAAATAATGACTTTTTTTAGAAGTACTATACTAATATGATATCCTTAAGATATTGGTTTCCTAATTCTTTCAACATTATTTGTTCCAAGAGCCATATCAAATAGTAAATACCCACTATCAGAATCATATCTCAATGAAATAAATATGTATCTAATCTAATTATGGTTTTAAATTAGTTTGTAATTAATTATACTATTAAAATGTGAACACACGTATTACACCTGAAAATGTAAATTTATAAAAACCAAAAGTTTTCAGTAGGCTTGCTTATATTTTGCTACAGTTCAATATTATAATTCCAGTGTATAATTTTTTGATTACGTAAGTTAAAATTAATAATATGTGATTGGATTTGATACCTTTCATTCTAAGTTGTTACTCGTGAAGTTTTCGAGATGGTTACTGGTCTTCAGTACTTTTTTCGATGTTCGGTGGTAGGGTTATAGTTGGATTAGCAATTGGGTCGCATTGGCCAAAGGTTGTGTTTTATTTTTTGCCTCGAATTTTCTATTGATCAGTAGATTTTTTCAAGAAAAACTTTCTGTAATGTAGCTCTGCGATTAAGACGTTTACTGAGAACATAATTATAGTGTTGTTATGAGGGTTAGTGCTAGAGCGGGTCACTACAAATTTGAGGACTACAGAACTTGTAAATAACCCTTTATAGTTTTTATGTTTCTTTTATACAACATCTTTATATATATATATATAATATTATTTAACATTTCGAGTTTGAAAACTTTGAGTAGGTATGTATATATTTTGTATAAAATAGAAACGATTTACAGCGTTTTTAAACGGTTTGAATGCACACACAATAAACCTTATTATATTGATAAAAATGATAACTATTGATTTTCAAATGACCCTTTTAATAGTCGCAAAATTTTTTTAGAAGCGTAATAATTTAATGAACAATGAAAGCGATTTCGCCCATAAAATATACTATTTTCAAAATAATGGAAACTTTTTTCTTTCTTTATTTACACTAATCTTTATCGTTGCATGTAGATTAAATTATTTGGTTTAATCGTAACCAAATATCATAATACTTGTTTATTTATATAATATACTTAGTTTAACTAAAAAAAAAATAGTATTGAGTTACATTAATATGGTATGATTTGCAAATAAAAATACTTCACATATGAATTGGTAGATTTAATATATGAATATGATGGATTAAAATTGACATTTTTATTTTTATAAAATAATTTTATGAACATTTATTTTTCCAGTTTTGGTATTTTCTGGAATATGAATATGAATTTTATAACTTCAATACTATGATGTGAAATATGATTAACGCAAAACTTCGAGTCCAATTAACAATTCTTAGAAAATATTGTGTAATTTTATGTAACCTATATTCTGTACCATTTTTATTTCAAAAATGATAAAGGATTAATCAACTGACGTTGGTTTTAATGATTCATATTTTAAAGATCGAAGTTGAAATATAGGTTCTCTGTTCTTAAAGTGATATCTATTAAAACAGTGATTAAATTATGACTGTACAAAAATTATACTTTAATTTAAAATCTAACTATTTATTTGAATAATGTTTATAATAATTTTAATTATCAACTATTGTCTATATTGCATTAAATCAATCAATTTAATAGGAATATAATATAATATTATTCTGAGTGGCAGTATTTCATTTGAATGACAAGCTTTTGGGTATTTAATTTGAGAAATGAAATAAATCAATGCAAACAAATATTTTTCTCTTTTCCATAAAAACAATTTAATTTAAGATTTTAAAAATATTTATTGTTTTAGATAGATTAATTAGTCCCACCCTAACTTAAAATAATTGCATTACAACTGTTAACTTATCTTAATTGAAATGCATTTTTCTAGTATCTATTTTAATTGTTATTTATTCTTTAGTACAACAAATTTAAAATCGAGTGTTGGAACGAAAGCATTAAAAGTTCATCATTTCTATAGAAGAGCGACACAAAGGAAAAGAGAGGACTTAAAAATTAAACGACTAGATCAAAATATTTTCATCACAAAATCCAAAGTTTTGAACTTTAAGCTTTTAAGGTCGATAATTCTTAAACCATATTCGGTGAAAGTAGTTTTGATTTACCCATACATTTAAACAATGGGCTTAACTATAATCCAAAATCTGAATAGGGGTCTTATTTGGAAGATAAAATGTGTTGTTGTAATTATTGTTTTTAAATTGTCTAATTTAGCGTACTTATATTCATTGGTTATCCACCCTTCAAATTGTATACATTAATTATTTTACCAAAAATAGGTTTTTATTAAAATATTTTGTACAGGCACGATCTTCTTGAAAATATGTAGTTTAAAAACTTAGTTTGATTATTGTAATATTTTTATTATTGATTTTATTATATCAGAATTATTTTTCGTCCATCGACTTTTATATTATATAAAATTAATAGATAACAATATTATTGGATCAACAGTATGATAACTACTTTTTTTTTTAGATTATGAACGAAGTGATTAATGTATTTTTATTTATATTTATCCGATTAGAGATTCAAACATATGTATAAATAATTTAAATATGTTTCGTATAGGATAAAGCTATAACATTCTACTTCTACGAAAATAATTATTTTTTTTTTCCATTTAACTTTCTGTTGATTTTTTTTATAATAATTTAACCGACACGGTCATATAGGTAATACAAAAATAACTTTTTAATAAAATATTGTTTTTTAGATTTTAAATCAGTTGAAAATATTTTGTCGACTAGACCGACTAGTGTCAAGAGCTGCACTAGAGTTAAGTGTTATTAAAAGAACAAAAACAGTAAATTTTTACTTTGACATTCGTATTTTTGTGTTAAATGGTTGGACATAATTTTCGCTGTCGTTTCAAAATTTTAATACGGAATAAAACCAATAAATTTTTATATTTTGCCACGGTAAATGGTTGCGGGGTTCGATTTATCTAAAGAACTAATCTTCTAGACTTGATCCGATGTAAACGTCGCTGTCTAAATATGAATCACTCCTCGGAATTATTCGGTTGCTGTGATATTAACGGGCTTTTCTATCGAAGGAGTGCAGTAACCCGTGGATTATCAACTCGATCGTCATGCGCTAAATAAATTGGCTTAAAAAAGGGAAAACTTGGATTGATGTACTTGCTACACGTTATCTACGGCCGTCTCGAGAAGCCAAGCCTGTGCTTGCGATAAATATTTCGTCATTGGTGTTACAAATTTCAATAGAGGTTGAAAATAATTAATACATACTCGTATTATAATAATATGTTAGACGATTTGTGAGTTAATAACAATTATTTAGAGTGTAGATAAAAATTAGGTATGCTACAATATACATGTTGTGATAGTAATAACTAATTACTAAAGAAAACTCCAAGAGAGCACGTCATTGTCCCTCAATTATTAGTATATATAAACAGTAGTTTGTTCAATATGAACAAAATACTGAAGAAGAAAAAAACACTTGCAAATAATTTCAAACGGTATCTCGGAAGCATTTGTATAGCTAATGGTACAACAAGAGATCTATGCAAAACACTAGTTTTAAAGTTTGACGTTTGACCATTGCACATAAGGACTTTCTAGCTCTATGTGTGAAAACCAAGAGATGGCGTTTTGATTTAATAAAATTTCAAGTATGGCATACTATATAGTACCTATCATTCTCTACAATATCGATGGTTATTTATAAAAAAAAAACATGGCTAACTCAACCGCTAGGATAGAAATCAAGAATCCTGCAGCGACTTGCCACCAGGCCTTTTAGTTTGCTTTCATATAGATACTAAAAAAATAACAGACGTTTAATAGAAATAATTGTACTCGTTATTACATTACTATGTATATGTACCTAGATACCTAAATAATAAATTCATTTAACGATTTTTGTCTACCGAGAGCATTTTTTCTCATTGTTATCAACCCCTCCTATAATGCAACATACCACATTCATTTCTCTCGTAGTATTTTTAAACGGGCTGCAATATGTTTGATTTTGACATTTTTATGAAAAATAAAATACAAAATACAAAATAATAATATATTTAATGGAATATACTCTCGTTGCGTTGCGATTCGTATTGAACACGCTGCGACGACTACGGTTCGTAAACGTATTGAGTTTGTGTATGAATGTTGTTGATGGTAGTCGTACGCGTGTCAAAACGTACGGTTTATATATATATATATATATATATATATATATATATATATATATATATAAAAAGAATATATATATATAATTTTATGTATA